>DF241354.1:0-85139 GCA_000507305.1 Breviolum minutum Mf 1.05b.01 | reverse complement strand
CCCCCCCCCCCCCAAAGGCCTGATATATCAGGCAAAAAGGCACAGAACCCATCCCAATACATATTTTGCTTTAAAGCAAAGGAAACTCCAGCTGGAAAAATCCAGCTTTCGTGATGAGCTTCATGAAAAAGAAAAGGAATGCTTTCCACGTTGCAAGCGGGACCTGGGGAGGGTTCAAGCCATGCTGGCCGACTCACTCTTGGACCCCGGCTGATACTCAAATCTTGTGCGGCCAACCAGGTACGAACCGATGGATTCTCAAGGACTTGGATAAATTCCTCTCAAGGAATTGAAATAGCAAACTCAGTTGAAGGATCTAGTGGTTTTTATTGGGTGCAAAGTGCAAAGTGTATCCGATACAGTACTCGAAAAAGCTGCATCTGCGAGACAAGGGTCTAGATTCAATATCTATATATAATCTACAGCAGGTACTCAGTGGAAAAGCAAGCAGTTTTGGTGCTAAACACATGCTGGCGATACAGTGACCAAGTGTGCGATGATTCCTTGCCCCTCCACAGAGAGAAACTCGTCATCATCATCATCATCATCATCATCATCATCATCATCATCATCATCATCATCATCATCATCATCATCATCATCATCTTCATCATCATCTTCACCATCATCTTCATCTTCATCATCATCATCTTCACCATCATCAACAACAACAACATCAACATCAACATCACCATCATCAACAACAACAACATCAACATCAACATCACCATCATCAACAACAACAACATCAACATCAACATCACCATCATCATCAAGAATGTGAAAACTGTGTCAAAGGAATATGGCATATTGGAACGCGGCATAACGCGGCACCACATTCTGCCAAACTGTCCCCATGAAATTGTCCTCCATGTCTAGGATTCCATCACCAGACTCATCCGCATGCTCGAACCTGTAAAGAACACATGATTCGCGAAATTCAGATGCAAACAAAATGTCCCTTGCCTGACAGAGACGTGCCGAAATGTTGTCCAGGAACTTCATGTAAAGAAACACAAGTGTTATCATAACTTATCGTTTGAGGCAGAGGAGAAACGTCTCCACACAAGGCGCGGCTGCCAAGGCACAATCTCTTCATCTTCTTTGTGTGTAGCTTCTTCTCTCTATCCTTAACAAAATCTCTAAGAATGACTGGAAGTAGCAGCACAACAACTATTTATCCTCCAAAAAAAAAAAACAGATGACACCAGTTTTTGGGCACCCTGAGTCAACTAATCTGGACTTGAGCTAAGCCACTCTCTGACGCATCATGATCTTATCATCGGAGCCTGCAACCTTGAAGGTCTCCTGTGATCCGCGGGGAGATTCAGCGACGACTAGCAAGAGAAGGGGCCGACCCAAGATCCGACGTCGCGCCTGCATGAAGACGCCGTTGATGACACCAATAACGGCAAAGCCTATGGTGACTTTGTGGGCAATGGAGAAGACAAAGTACCATTCGCTCACCTTGTCCTGCAGGATCCTTGGTGATGCAAAGCAATCGAATGTGACAAGTACACCTCCACCCTTCCTACTTCATAGATGGATATTTTCCGGTGCTTGTCAGGGAAATGATTCCAATGTTTATGTACTGAAGGGCAACTTCCAGATTCAAGGTTAGGCACACGGGGAACCTGACATTATGCAAGCAAAGGTTCCGAGCAATGACCGGCCAATTGCCCAAAGTAAGCCTCGATTCATCACTTTCATGGCAAGCTTCAAGGTTTTTCACTGCGTAAAACTCGCCCGCTTTGCTGCCTTGAGATTGTCCGTTTTTGCATCCAAGGTGCTCGAACATGCTGAGGATAGCTCTGGAGCATGTGCCGAAGTATGCAAAGACTTCTTGCCGATCAGTTGTTGAGTAGTTTCTCAGAGAACAGTTGGCGGTCCAAAGGCAGGTCGATTAGATTCCGTTCCGGTAAAGTCTGGTTTACGAAAAGGACACCTGGATTTGAGAAGGCTGATAGTTTTTGAAGGACTTGTCAATATTAGTGTGCGAATTCTTTACTTCAATCATCAATCGATTGCTTGTTGTGGGGTAGGTGATGTGCGGCTTCTAGAAAACCTACCAGAACATCCCAGTAAGGGAAAATCATTCCAAAATGACGTCTTCAGAGGGGGAAAAAATCTGCCGAATGTTCCCCATCGCAGCCATGATGCTCATCCAAAAGGTACGTAGCGCTGAGAACTTGATTCAAAAGGAAGGCAATCATAATTTGCCTCAAAGCCACGGCTATGAGGACAACAAATCAAGGGTGGTATGGTGGTATGCCTTTGGCAGATTGTCTATCGACAATCCGAAGTCCAGAAAAATGATGGAAAATGACGAGAAACGCCACAAGCAGCAGGATGAAAGACCAGAACAAGACAGCCTCACCACACAGCAAGACAGAAGATGCATTAAAATGCTGAGTTCCTTCATTGTACATTCCGCAGCGTCGCCATCCCTGTCATTTCCAAAAAAGAGAATCCAATGCTCACAGAACTGCCACAGGTGTGATGAACAGCAGGCAAGCAACAACACTGCCCTTCATCGCTGTCATCATCAGGTACAAGGAATCAAAACCTCAGAATTGGACTGTCTGTTGAATCAGGCCCTCACATTTCTTCCCACCCTGCTTAACATCAACCCGCACTGTTGAAAAGGACTGCCAATGCCACCCAAAGTGTTACATGTACATAAGATGCATGGGCCATCTGTATGCTTTATCATGTTGGACACATACACTGCTTGCTTCATAAAGGTCATCTCTGCAGTCAAGCGGCCATGAATCATCCGAATCACTCGCACAAGACCTTGGAAACGGCAAAGTGCACCATCCGCAAGAATTTGCATTAGTAAACGGCACTGGGGAGATTTACCGTATTCCAATAATCCTCTAGGTATAGAGTTTTGAATCTAATTTTTGCTTCACCCTCATAATATCATCTTCAAGTGCAAATCTACATGCATGTCACGCAAAGTGAACTCTTGCCAGGACCAAAGTGCGGAAGAGACGAGCCGTCCGCGCCAAGCGAATGATGCGCTCATCCATGGACTGGGCAAGGGCATCAAATGCTGTGGCTTGTCATGGCCATTTGTCAATCTGGGACAAGTTGTAAGGCGACAAGTTGTAAGGCATCTCAGCATCTCCAAAATATATAAAAAAGTGGGGAGGTAAATCAACATCCCTACTTTTTTCGTGCAGATGAAGTTTATGGAAGCAGCTAAGGGCACCCATCTCTGCAGGTCATCCAGTGACAGGTTGGAAGCTCATGGGGCCCCAGACTTGAAACCAGGTCTCGCTGAGAACCCACAAGGCTACCATGCCAGCATCGAACCAATTCCAAAAATCCCACGGGAATTTCCTCAGATTTCAGGGCAATTGTTTTATTTCAAGGGCAACGTTGGCAACATTTCAATCTCACGATCCACCTGGATTCACGACTCCTCTTTGCGAGCCCCTTTTAAGTTTTCAGGTCGCTTCCCCTCATCGAATCTAATGCCTTAGCACAGGCCCCACCGACAGACCCAAAGGCTTCAGAATCGCTATCAAGCCGCTTTGGTCCCCATCCGACAGCTCGAATGATAATCCTGGGCACAGCTTTGGGTACCAGTGAGACAATCTAAAAAAAAGATTCACATTTTTTTGGAAGCGCCTTCATTCTTAGGAAGCCCCCTCGAGCCGCCAACAACAACAACAACAACAACAACAACAACCACCACCAATTACTCAAGTTTCACAGCTTGGGCATCTCAAGATCTTCAACCACTCATGCTAAGGTTTGGCTGGTTTGACGTGACTGGGTTCACTTCAAACGTTGCTCGCCAAGCATCTCCACAGCGAAGATAACTCCAAAGAACCACCTTAGCCCAGGTGTAGATAGTTGTCACCGGTAACTATGCCCCCAGCACTGAAGTAATGTCCTCTTCCCTGCTGCATCACTAACCCACAAGAAAAAACCGAATATAGGACAATCACCTGATTCCCCTCGCATTTATTGATTAGAAACGTTCACTAAAACAATGATCTTCCTTCATGGAAAAGACATTTGTAGTAAAGAAATGCCTTTGATTGCCAGAGTCCAGAATGTTCATTGTGTATAATTTTCCTTTAACAATCATGAAAGGTAGAAACGCATCCCTCCAATAATGCAGCAGGTCCATAACCCACTTTCAAGGAAGGGTTTATAAATTTCATATAGATTTCACTGCGACTGCGCCCCTTGTACCTGAGAAGAGGTCTGACCGGCCAAGATGCTCCGAAGCACGAAACACATCGTCAGCCTCAGAGTGTTCCAGCCAACTGCTTGGCATGTCGTTTGCTATGGCCTGATTTGGTGGAAGCCCATTTCAACTCCTCTTAACCTTTTCACCTTCTCAAGACACCATCCAGACTGCACGAATTGATATAGTTGCCAATCCGAATCCGATCATTGTCTGCTTTAAAAAAAGCCATGGTGCTCCTGGCCAAACATCCTTTGCAGCAACGGTGTAGCCGGTGAATCCCTCAGCAAAAGATGTCTTTTCAGCCAACTCAGTTGGGCCAACCCCTTCCAAAAAGGTCAATCTGAATGGCAAATAACGACATTTTATGTATTTTTAATGTATTTTTCTACTAGCATCTGCTGAAAGGAGTCACATTTGCAGAAACCCGGTGTCCGAAATCGCTTGTTTTGGCAGGGTTTTTTGTTGGCCACCAAGCCACTATCCTCTGACCAGTGTCCAAGCCTTGATATTGCACCTATCCAACGTCTGCAGCTTCGAAGCTTCCACATGACTTGTTTGAGATAGGGGATTATCAGAATGCACTTTCCAGTGACTAAGTGATTCCCTCGACAACCCAGCCTCAAAAGACATCACCAACATGTTCAGCACGATCAGAACACCTGAGATTTTCGACAAAAAATCAGGTCATCGCTGTACTGAAACTACCCAGGACGGATTTCGGAGCTTCCTTCCAATGTGGACTGGACTGACGCCAGAGTTCACGTGTGCTCATTGGTGGCTTCCAGTGCTGGCGTTTGAAACAATCACAGTAGTCACGGTCACGGTGGAATTTGGGTCATACGCCCCATCTTTGGCACTTTGGGTGAACAATCACCCGTCAAACCATAACCAAGATGCAGAAAACCGTCTCGAAGTAGGCGGATCGCACCTAGAAACGAGTCCAGCTTGAATGAGTGAAACTTAAAAACACCTGAAGATTTCATCCTAAGCAATTTTTGTTTGGGTGTTCAAGATTCAAACACTAGGATGCTCTCATATTGCATACACTTCTTACCGTCTTTATAGCAAAAAAAAAACGCTGGCGTGGGGTTTTTGCAGCATCAAAGGCCAACAACACCCTGCACGCCATGTCACCAGAGCCGCCGGATGCAAGCCTCGGCGAAGTGAAGGGAAAACCCGGTGCTTCGGTCACTTCCTTTATGAATATACAATTATAATGTATCTATAGTAAGATTATAGTAAGCCTGTGTGGGTGTGTGCGAATCCTAGTAGTTGCATACATTTACACATTTACATTTACGTACGTATATGTGCATATAAAAATGCAAATATGTGATATAAAGTCTATAACTACGTACATATAAATCAGCTCCAAGAGCAACAAATTAGGCAAACTTGACCAAGGTACGACCGAGACAGGTGTTAAACTCCATATCATCCTTCTTGGTGAAGAAGTTATCCTTTCGACACATCAGCACACTGTTCTCGGCGTGTCACTTTTGTTCCATTCCTTGTGGCTGACCGATCTTAACATCACCAACGAGTCGTCTCGGCTGCCGGTCCTCGTGCTGGTGCCTACTCTTCGTCGCCGCACTAGCTGTGGGTGTCACTGTCGGCGGCTCGATTCCACTTTTTCGTGCAGTCAGTAGCGCCTCTGAGCTCATTCCCCTGGCAGTGTGGACAAAGGGTGGCGATCCGAACCTGCAAACCTGGAGCCCTTTATGGCTTGACATCTGTGCTTTTTCCTACCAAAAAAAAATTGCCAACCATTCTACAAGCACGGGCATCCGGCGGTAAGCTGCCGTGCCTCATACTTGCAGCTTTGGCTAATTTGATGGACTTCCGGAACTCCTGGCACACTGGCCAAGTACCGCGCATAGTAACTAGAACAGAAATGTTCCGACGAAGGGGTAACAAATCCCTCCTCAGCAAGTGCCTCTCAGTTGCTCAAAATGAAATATGAAAATACTGTTGTCCACTTTTTGTCACCAAGACCTTTCACATTGAAGTTCTTAGCCTTTAAAAATGTGTATTTGAATCTGGGCAAAATGGCGGAAAAATCGCCCCCCACCCACTCCTGTTTGCTCTGGCGCCTCAGTGAAACACGAAACTGGAGAAGGGACGACAGTTAAGAAGGCAATGCATCCAAGACACTCCGCAAAGTCCCCTCCAGACCTTGTGGAATGATTTGTTGGCGTTGGCGTGACCTGCCGGAGAAGGCTGCTTCATCTGCGCATCAGACCCGTCTTGGTGTGTGAATCAATGTGCGCACAAAAAACAACTTCCAACGGGGAATCAAAACTACCCTTGAGATGTATGGCTACCCACGAAATCACCTCAATGACATGGCCAGCCCGTGTTTTCTTGTCCAGCCTGAGGCAGCTGTGTGAAACTGGCAGTCTCGTCCTCGTCATCGTCATCCTCTTTAATTTGCCCAGGCAATGGCATCACCTTCCCATGAGTCGAATGCTCCTGAAGGTCACTGCGTAGCCGCGTCTGATTCAAGCGACAGTGTCGCTTATATACCATACAAGGAAACTAATGAAACTTCTTCATCATTGGCAAAATTTTGCAAACATACTTTTAATCAGAAGCTATAAGTTGTTGTTCCCAGGCTGGTGCAAAAAGTGTGACATTGAAAAAGAACCATCACAACAATCATGGTTCAGATTTTTCCTTGCCCAAGGGCATTGATTCAGCAAGTTCGCATTTAAGTTGAGCTTTCAGCTTTCAACAACTCAGGCCAAAATGAAAGGAAATGATTCTCAGCGATTATTGTTAGAATCTGACCACCATCTTGGCGATTGAAAACGTGGAAACACGGCTACCTCTAGCTTCTTTTTGTCGACACCCTGTTTGCAAAACATGTGCTGAAACCCCACCTTGCTTGCTTGCTGAGTGACAAAACTGAAACACGGAAAAAGTGTACGTATACATATCAAAAAAACAAGTGATTTGACACCAGGACACCAGGATCATTTAGAAATACCTGACTCAGTTTCTTGTGGACTTTGTTGGCTCCACACCTCTGAAGTCAAGGCTATCTGCGAGGGCACCTCAATGGACGGAGCGGCATCAGAGCCAGGTCCTTGTGAGAAGCGGCAATAAAGTTCCAAAAGACAGCAAAGTGGCATCCATGAGCATTGAAAATCTGTGAGAAAACCCTAAAATGGTGAATTCAACCAGCAACGCAAAACGGCAGGCTGCTAAGTTAAGAGTTAAGAGATGTAAAAGAAGTTAAGAGCACCACCTGTAGACCAACTGGCTAACCTGGCCTAAACGGTTTAGTCATAAAACATCGCAAGATTCAAACCTTAAAGCCCGAGTCCTGTCGGTTGATACTTGGGTGGTGGTGCAGCTTGAGGTGAAGCATCCATGAGGCCTGCTAGTTTTGGCCTTACTTTGGGTGATGTTGGGCTTCCTGGGCTGGAAGGTCGACTATTTGGCTCTTGGCTGGGTGGAATAATTGGATCCATGCCTGGTCTGCCTGTGATGTTTGGTGTGTTGGTAGCGGTCGGTGGATTTTGCATCTTCCGCACCGTGGGCGTTCGAGATCGTGCCGTGCCCGTCCGGGAAGCATCGGGGCTCTCCCCTCGGGTTCGTGGACGTTGGATTCGTTGATCGAGCCTCAGGTGAAAGCGGGCCTGAAATCTTGATTGCACAGGATAGCGGAGAAGACTTGAAAGAACCAGAATTCGAAATCCCCAAACATTGCTTGACTAAACGGTTTGACCTGAAACCCAACAAATGGAGTTCCTTCGGGCCAAACTGTGCGCTTCAAGTGTGACCGAGTGGCTCTAAGATCATCTGGGCATGTCGACCTTCGAGGTCTAACAGAATGCGCCGACCTGAAAGCTCAGTGTTCCATGACTGATCTCCTACTGAATTTTTTGTGAACCACTTGCCTACTTGCCTTTACAGCACTCAGAAATCTCACCCAAATCCACCACCCCGGCACAGTGTGACCAGTATCTTCAAACAAGCAACGCTCCAAACTGAGTTGCTCTCCCAGCCACAAAGCCAACTTGGACTGCAGGGCGTTGGCAGGTGGGTGGATCTCTAGCCCACAAGGCCACTAGTCCTTTTCCAGATATATGTATGTTTACCGTAAATATGTATATATATATATATAGAGAGATATGTATATAGATGTGTGTCTATGGTAAAATCTTTACTGATCTTATATGTTATATAATATATACGGCGTGTATATACAAGGGAAACAACAATGTAGAAAGACGTCCCAAACCTCGCCGAAAGGTCCTCTGGAGCCAATGCTGTTCAATGACATCTTGCTTGATATGTGATTGTGCTTAAGCTTTTTCAACTACAAGACAAGAAGAGAATTGCTGTGCCCCTTAAATTGCGTGTTCATGAGCAGAAGACCTCAACAAGATCAAGAATAAAGCATATTTTGAAGGCCAATCTCAATCGTTCCTTCCACATATCCGGACAATGTTCATCCCATCCCAGAGCACTCACCTGCCCCTCGCCCAAGGTTTGCGAAGTCTGCATAAGCCTGACGTTTGATACTTTGCATTTGTTGTTTCACCCGAATGCGAACTCTGTTGCAGCACATTGCGTGGATGACGACAGGCTATATAATGACAGAGTGGATTTGAGAAACATGCAAAAGAACAAAAGGTATGAACATGTACAAACCATTCATAAATTCTTCGCAAAAGTCTTGAAACAAAGATGGTACAATCACACCACACACATCACACCCTGCGCATGACTGCTGCACCCATCCCCTCTACACCAAGGAACTCTTCGCTCCGGGTCCCAGAAGATCCAATCATGGATCGAAGCCCCGGAAAACCTGGCCCAAGAACGGTTGACGCTCCGAAGTCCTTTCAAATGCAGCAGCATGGAATCTGGGTGACTTCGGTGACTTCAAAAATGATATCTATATTCAAATCATTCGAAACATTGATCCGGTAGCATTGAATTCATCAAAACATCATTTACTAAATGTAACCTTACCAGCGTTGCAGCGCTACACATTCTCAAGCGCTGTGAATGTCACACAAGCTTTGCCACCTTCACTTTGCCGCGTAGGCCCAGACGCTGGACAATCAAGCTGTCCAGTTGGACAGGCCCGGACAAGTGGCGAACAACCGATGTTTGTTTCTCTTTGCAACTGGAGTTTTGTGTGTGACTTGTCCGTGTCGCCCCCCAAAAAAAACGAGAAAAGAATCAACCCTGCTTAGGAAAAACTTCGAAAAAAAGGAGAAGGGTCATCACCTATTATCACCTATTATCATCTGTCAATTGGTGAGGCCACCCCGAAGCGTCCCCTTTCAGCACAGGGACGTAATGATGGGCTTGACCCAAAGGTGCAAAAAGCGGAACGGATGGCTTTCATGAATCCAAGCCTCTGTCAAAAAGGACCTGGTGTACAAATCTTAGGAGTTGCCTTGAAACGACCTGCATAAAAAATTTGCTACAAAGAATCATAGTTCAAACTGAGAGAGGGAAAAATTACACACATGTTTAAAAAAAAAGGAAACATGACGCTGTGGAGCTATATACATAAACATCATAAACATGAATGAAACTTGTTCTTAGCGCCCAGCAATGGTGGATTTTTCTGTATCTTTCAACATCATGCTAGACATGCTCCACCAAGGTTTTCACTTCCCAAGGCTCCAACGCAATTGAAGTATGCCTGCCAAATGGCAGCATTATTGGCCTCCTTCATGCAAGGAAACACCTGCAGGCTTCAAGCTGACAGCTTCAAGCTGACGAGCTGCTTGGTGAATCTAGATCCCCCAGGAGGTGAGGAGTTATACACTGTAAGGATGGCTATATGTTGTGAATTACATACCAAACTCTCAACCAACTCGGTGAAAGAAAGATGTTTTCCAAACGCACAACAGATCCACACTGGGCATCTGAAGGGGATCCTTCCATCAAAGCAGGTGAAGGCATCCTGCCAAAGCACCCAGCAGCTATTTTTGCCCGAAAGGATGGGTTTCCCAAAACAGTGTTAGCTTCAGGGTCATAGTAGTGGTCTTGGAGCAAAGTGATTTTATGTTTCTCTTCCGAAAGTCTTTGAAACAAATATATATATATATATATATATATATACATATATATATATATAGCTCTAAAAGAATCTTTGAAGGGACATTTGTTTCCAAGTTTCCTGCAGTTCTCTGGCGCAAATAGCTGGTTCTCTGGTCTCTCCCCAACTGTTCTCTGCATTTATCTCCCAGAATCCTCCTCCACTCAGCGTTGCGTGAACCGTCGACATCTCCCAACTCCACTGTTCAGAAAAAGATCATTTGCGTCTTCACGCCGTTGGGACATTCTTTGGGCTGGGAAACCACCTGAAAAGAGTGGCACCTCCACTTGCCCCTGGCAGTGGAACTTCAACTTCCTCAATGCATTGAGGATGCTACGCCTCAGTTGCAGCTACCATCTGCAAGCAGTGGAGAGAGTTCCCCACAGACAGTCCAGCAACAGATTGTCTTGTGGCTTTCTGGTCTGTGAATCTCGAGACTATAAGACTAAGGTCCAAGTGTGCGTAATCATTGACTATGGCAGAAGTAGACAATGCATCCACAATGATCGTCATGACTTCTGCACCAACCCTTTTTTTCCACTGGAACAAATGCTGCTCCACCATGCTCCGCACATCAGCTTCACCTGCAGATGCTTGAGAAACTCCACAGCTGGATGCTTGTGACCCGCAGCCAGGACCCTAGGATCGTTTTCAATGGCTTCTCAACTTGCAGGGTACAAGCATTGTTTTTTGCTAATCTTCTAGATCTATTGGTTTAGGCCATGGATAAGCAGGATTCAAGATTTTACAACGTTTCACAACGTCTCCCACCTGCGGAGCGTCTTAGCCACCAAAAGTCATGTGCCATCTGCAACACGGAGATTGAAAGCAAGCGCTCCTCAACAGGAAGCCTCTCGAATGAGGAACCTTGGACTGCTTAATGTAGACCCAAAGCATCTGGCCCACAAGATGCTACAAGCAATCTGTCAAAGCATGTCAAAGCCATTAATTCAGATGGTCAACTGCCTGTTTGGCCTGAAGGGTTTGACAGTTCAACACGTGGCCTACTTGCACAATGCTTATAAGCCTGGCCTGTTCAGCCAAGAGACCTAAGACTGCATGTTGTGCTGTCAGTAGGACTTGCCGTTGCAAGGGCATGAACAGAGAAGCACCTGAGGAATTTCCAACACACAATCAGTCATCTCACCATGGTCTGAAGGCAACTTCACCTATGAAAAATCATCAAAAACCGGCCAAGACCATACCAGAATGATTCTCCGGAAAGAGCTCGAAAGAGCTCAGGACTAAGATCGGATGGATGATGTGATCATTGCGATCTTTCCCTCCATCCAACTCCCTTAACACTGCTGCGCAGACACTGCAGCCTGCTGCCTGCTGTAGCGCCTTCCTGCGACTCAGCACATCCTCCGGAGCTGAGAGCTGCAGGGCATACAGCCAACGCGAGGCCTGGCAAATGGCGCCAAAAACGGCCACAACGTCCGGAGTCCAACACAAGGAAAATGTATGAAAATGTGAAGGGGTTCATGAGTTCATGATGGGTTCTGCGGTCCAAACTCCATGTAACAAGGAGTCTAGATTCATGAACACAAGGCTTGAAGTTGGACAGGCTATGTGTTTATACCATTCCGCTGTCAAGCATGGCTTGATTGTTGGTGCCTGGCTGCAAGCCAAACTCGCCGCACTGTAGCTGATGCCATCTGCTGCTGGACCTCAGTGGCAGTGCGACCTCAACTTATAGCAGAAGCACAGCCCTACGACGCTACGATGTAAGGTACGAACTTTTAAGAAGAACCAAGGCCATTTCCCATTCGCTGGCCTGTGACAGATACAAGCAGGTGGCGAATCTAGAACTCCCAATTGTCACTGTTTTGGTCCAGCTGTGCAAACTTTTGCACTCCAAGGCAAAATTTACCTCGCCGCAAAAAAAATGCCTAGCCATGTTGTCTAATCATACCACGCTGAATCCCCTGACGCTGCACACCACCTTCTCGCAAGCGCTGATGACACTGTTCAGGGCCACAGAGGAAAGAGACAACTGTCGTGTGAGACCTTCCTTGTGGCTGGGCTGGAGAGTTACGGTCATACACTGTTGTTGAAGTAGTAGAGTGATGGTGAAAAACCTTTGTATTCACCGTTTTCACTAGTTAAAGGTAGACCTTTCAGATTCAAGCGAATTGACCTCTCGCATTGGTTGGCCATGAAAGTCAGAAGTTTGATGGAGTCTGACTTTTTGAGTTGGATCCAGCACATTGGTGGGATTTCTTCTTCAGACACTGTGGCTAGCAGCAAGCCCTCTAAGACAAGGTGCATGGAAAAGGGACAACGCTCGCCACCAAGAAGTGGAAGTTTCGAAGGCACCTGGGAGGGGGCCACCCCTGGCAAATCTGACTCTCTGATGTCGCAAAGCTGACTTCCAATGTGAAATGAAATTCCTAATTTTTGAACTCCAAAAATGGCACAAAACCTGCATTTTATGACAAACATCCTCCAGGCCAGGTGGCTTAGTAAGGCATGGTACGCTCCCTGCCCTGGTGTCTTCTCAGCAGCAAACACTTCTGTGGCAAGTTGCCAGCGTTGGGCCACGGCCAAAGCCCCAAGGACAGTATTCAAAGCCCTTAGCTGTGGAGAATGATGTTGGCTTGATGCGAGGGAGAACCGCAAAATCCCAATTGGAGTGAACAACAGGAATTCAGCGATGATATGTACAAGAATCAACGGGAAGAGTGTGTGACTAGCTACATCACACTTGCTGTTGCAAATCAGGGACACATGGGACACTCACACTCACTGGCAGATCCATCAAATCGAGGAACACTACATCTGCACAACTGAGAGCTTGTATCTCCTGCCAAATGTGTAAGGTGCCCCTCCAATGCCGTCCACGTCCGCAAGCAGACATAGCTGTGGTGAGGCTCAGGGTGTCCGGTGAGGGTTGGCACCCCTGAAGCAGCCACAGTGCACGAGGCCACTGGGAGCCTTGCACGCAGGCGCTCATGGCAGTGCAAGCTGCCTTCTCGCTACCTTCCCGCGTGGTGAGGCACATTTGGTTTCATCTGATTCAAAGCTGGTGTGGTTTCTTTACCTGCAAGAGCAAAAGCTGTAGATGCCTCAAGCAAAACTCCGGAACATGCACGGAGGTAGCTTCAGCTTTCTTTATCTTTGTTTCAAGTTTCCTACTTCCTTCATTTCCACACCAAAGGCCTTCAGCCAACAACAGGGCCCAACGCCATTGGGCGCTCCGCTCGAAGGCACCCAGTAACAACAGCTGCATGGTCTTTGGTAGCTGGTGCCAACCTTTACCTGCTGCGTTGGTACACCCAATGAGGTGAGGCGGTACAGGTGGTACACAGGGGGATGGGGGATTTGAAACGGTCACACTGTCACACCTTGAGTTCCCTTGACGGAAGCCAACTCTGAACATATCTGCAAAGCAGAAATCCACTGTGCTGCATCGCGGCTCGCCTAAGTTTGAGTCGGGAAGTAGAGCTGTCGTGCTGTGGCACTCCTTGACACTGAGCACTGAATCAGATATTGAGGAGGCACATGCCTAAAAATGATTGTGCACGACTCCATTTGAGACATCTGTCCACTCCACTTTTTCCTACTTGACACGTACTTCTCACCTCTATGTCTTGTTTACCCAACCTCTCACTTGTTAATTCAGTCATGAGTCAACCAAGGCTGCAACAGCTTTCGACCTGGCTGCTGAAGAGTGAGGCAAACTCCATTGGTCCAAGCTTCCCTAGCCTTCCTTTGTGTGGAAACCAACCTTGATGAAGCTACTCGAATCCATCACTAACTTCCAGCAATCAAACCCTTGCGTGGCAGCAATATTTTCACAACACTCCAAGGGAGTTCTGCAAACTGCCAAAGCCTGGAGCTTGAACGCGAAGAAGCACCGCTTTGGATGTCCTTATACAAGGCAGCTGGAATCAGCAGCTGGGATTGGAATCAAGCTTGACCACAAACCACAAGCCATCAAAGACCGAGAATAACCAAGGACATCCAAGCACACTGAGCCATCAGCCGCTCTGCTTGGCCGCTCAGCTCCTGCAAAAACGCAGACTACAGAAGCCGATTGGTCAGCCAATCGCAGAGGATATACCGAATCAGCATCTATTTCCATATTTCCATAGCCATCAACCAAACTCTCCTAAGAAGTTTGGATGCAAACAGTTTGGACTCCTTCCAATTTCCTCTTATCTTGACGCCCCGGGAGGATCTTGGCGCCACGCGCCAAAAAGTCCTTAGAAATCAAAGTGCTTTGAATTTAGAATCAGCTCCACTCATCTATTTGAAGTCTCCAGACACGACTTTTCTGCCAAACCAAGGGCAACATGGCAGGACACCAAGCTTTTGCCGAATTGTTGGAGTCACCCCACTTGCCCCGTGGCCAACCGAGCCAGCCCCAAAAAGTTTGGGCAAGCGTCTGAAACGTAGCTCTGCTGGGATTTGCCCTGGCCCAAGGGATGCCACCCCACCGCGCCCAATCATAATGCCACCCCTTTTTGTGGGGTGGGACTAGGACCACTACTACGAGTACTTGCCCAATGGTACTAATGCTACAGTAGCAACATGTGCGCGTGGCAGGGGAGACCATACCATGAAAGGAGCGGAACTGGAACGTAACGTGGAGTGCGCACATCATATGTTTGTACGTACTTCTTAGGGGCAAAGGCAGGCCAATGATGGCAATGGGTCGGCTAGCCAAAAAGCTGAGCCCGGCCTCGGCAAGAGCTGGCGTCTTCCGGAAAAGCCTGCCATTCACGGGTGATGTGGCAAACTAAACCCAAAATGCTTGTAGACATTCACCATGTAGCATAAGGTCGCGGTTTGGGCAAAAATCCGCACCACTTTCTGTCTTTCTTTCTTTCTTCCTTCCCTCCTTCCTTCTTTCTTTCCTTCTTTCTGTCTATCGTCGTGTGCTGATCTGTTTGGATCAAGTACCCTACAAGATGATCTTATAGACATGCGGAAGCCTTCCAACAAGATCCACACGCAACAAACTGGTGCCATCTCTGCGAAGGCCAGCCCCTCCTCGACCAAGATCTTGTTGGCATCGCCCCGTAGACCGGGCCAACCTGGCAGGAACTTACGGCAACAAGTTCCAGTTGCTGTTGAACTATGGGTCCTGAAGTATGGTACTAATCTCTCAGGCAGTATACAAAGATGCAGTGCATGCCCCCCCATTACTTCTTGGAAGTTGCGTGCATGATATGTAGGTTGCTTTTTTTTGACTATTCAATAATACAAAAATGTAATCATGTATATACTGTATTCTTCGCCATGGATGCTTTACAAAAATTCTAAGATGGCATTCTGGTGCCTCCTGCCCCATCCCCAGAGGTGCAAACCTGCGCCGCTGTGGTGATACCATACTTGTTGGCTTCTCGTCCGGATCAAGACTACCGTTTGTTTGCTGCGTGTTGACCGGAAAGAAAGGGAGAAAAAAATGTGGGTTTGGGTGTGCGCTGCTTTTTCTGTTGATGCATCTTGCTTTTGCATATGGCTTTCCACTGAATCTCATCCTGTAGGGATGGGTGCAGGAGTTTCTGTTACATGGCTATCTACCAATGCAGGTGCCCTAGCTGCTGCGGACAGCATGACAGTTTCTCAATACCACATCACGGCACCAGTGTGCAGGATAGAGTGACCACTGGCTTTTCACTTCTTTTCCACCAACGTTCACTTCTTCTCGAGACGGGGGGGCAGCATAGTCCTGGAATGTTTGCATGGCTCTTTGAGAGCACCAAGAACACGCGACTGATGGTTCAACATCAATAAACACAGTGAACTGAGATGTCAGATTTTGCCGCGGACATGTTCCGAGGCACATGGAAGAAATGGGCATCGCAACATCCAGGCAAAACCGCTCAGCCTTTTTGCAGGTGTCATGACCAGTTTGAGCGCTCTTCACTCAGGGGTCGTTGACACAAATTTGACCTGCGGGAAAAAAAACCAGGGTTCGCACAAACTGCAGCAAACATGCCAATGCATGTATCGAAATCAAATGGCACTAGCTGTAACATATATCATCTCCCAAAAAATATGCACTGATTTCGAAGTAGAGGGAAAAAGAACCCCAGTGAACCCACTCCGTTCACATGTCTCTTAGCAATGAGGCGTAACAAAGTCAGTAAGCCCGCAAATCCCAACCTCACTGCACTCAGAACAAACCCATTGCCATTGCACAAAAATGTCCAAAGCCCAAAGATCTCTATGGTTGCTGGTTGCCTTGCCTGTATTTAGGAGCACGACATCCGACAGCACATCGCCAGCAATCTGACGAGCATGGGATGCCTTCTCATTCAGACTCCTAGGCTTTTGGCAAATGCAACTTGTGCTGAGCAACTAGGCACCCTGGCAGTAGTCTTTTCTTCGAAAGACTTAAAGAGCTACGTACAGTAAATAAGATGTTGTGCCCAAGATCGACCTATATATAGGTAGATATATATGGTAAAAATGCTGCCAATCCCTGATCTCAAGATCCCTTGAATGCTTGGAATTCAATCTTCATCCATCCCTTGAATGCGGATGGTTGAAAGTCTGATGTATCATGAAACTGCTTGTTTTGGACCAAGATGCTGCAAAAGAATTTGGCCAGTTTTAAGAGACAAGAAGTCCTCCATCACCTGCTTGACCTCAGGCGATGGAAGGAAAAATTTTCCCGCTCATCATTCAGCCCCTTAACTCCGGGGCCAACATGAGAAATTCTTTCAAAGGCATCGAAAATTTAAAATATTCAAACCACAAAGCCAAAGCAGATTTGAGAGGAGAACATGAAGAGAACTTCTCTCCACATTATTTCTCACTTGATTACCTGCCTCACTCCAAGTGCCGAGCCATTTCTTGCCTCCCGAGATCGCTGCTTACAGCTGCCCATGCTGGTCCATGGATCACCGCAGCATCATGCGCTAACGTCACCTGGAGGTCAAGATTTTCCAGCGATGGTAATCCACCACAGGCTCGGACTGGGATGTAAGGTGGCTTGTTCAAAACCGAAAACCTTGTTGCAGTTTTGGGATTTCCTGCATGCATCGTTCAAACAGAAGGCAATGTCACCATCCCAACCTGGTCCATCTGCATCAAATTCAGGCTGAGAGCTTCGAAACCCTTGTGCTGTTGACACATGGCAGTCACCTTGGCAAAATCAAAGCTATGCCCTTTCCAACAGGTCTTCCTAAAAGTCCAGTGGTGGAATCTGTAGGAGTGGTCAAGCATGACACTGCACTTTATGTGACAAAACCTCTCTAGCAAAAGTCCCATCTTATTTGGTCAAGTAGTCTTTACTTGATACCCCGATGACAACTCGGAAGACTTTGAAAACTGCTTTCTTTGTGTGCTTGTCAATGTGACCGTTCTACGATCCTTCTGCTGCCAGGCATCCTGAAGCGCAAAATGAAAACGATGGTCGCAGCAAATATAGCCCCCATACCACTCCTCCGGTGCCAGGAGACAGAGATGACTTCGAATAAGCTCACCGTGGGCTACGCAACAAACGTAGACTTGTTCTTCTGTCACCACTCATGACCCCTTGAAAAGTCTTCCACCTCTTCTGGTTCCTGTGGAACCTTACTGAACAAAATGTTCGGGAAGAAACAAAGGTTGCTACAGAACTTCCAGGAACCATTTTTACCGTTTGTACCTTACGGAAACCCTATCCAAAATTCTTGAATGGTAGAGAAAGTGGGGTGGCAGTGGCACCGGCTTTGAGCTCCTTGTCATCAACGAAAACTTTCATGAATACCTGAATCGCAGTGAGAGTATGTCTTGCTGGGGTGCTGGTGAGGCTGAACCAAAAGTGTTATTGTGCCAAAAGTTGTGAAAATCATCAACCTCCAGACAGCTACGCAGCTACACCGTTTCACACCCAACACACTTTCAATCGGTCTTCCATGAAGGACCCCAGTTCGGAAGCATGTCACATGCAAGTCATCGAAGGCTGCAGACATATTCCTTGGCATCTGCCAATGGATTTGTGGGTGCTTGACATTTGCCAGAATTCAATTCATGGTAAATTCCTCAAACCTCAAGCTGGAGTCATACCAATGTCTTACATCGCACATAAGCTGTCTGAAGCCACCGGGTCCCTACTAAATTCGCAACTAAAATGACCATCCCAACAAATGCTTGAAGATCCCTTGTGAATGCCATGGGGATGTTGAATTTAAGGTGCCAAGGTCTTAGAGTCTGTGATTGGTGGTGACCTTGGAACACTTTCAAGTTCACATTTTGTTTCTGTACCATTACATTGCATCGTATTTCGTGAGGTGGTATTTTATTTCATCACTCTTTGTCCAACTAAACTTGCCTGGGCAAGGGCACACACCTTCATCTCCTTCCTTCCTTGATAGGGTCAGCGTCAGCTAAGTGTCAGGTGCCATTCCTGTGTGGTGACCAGCGGGTTCAGTGGCGGTTGCACGCGAACACGTTCCACTTCCAAAGTGTTGACGCCCTGCCATGGGGACTCAGGGGACCCTCCACAGCCTCTTGCACCAACGATGCGATATACTACAAGACCCTGCCTTTGCCCAAAGCACTGCTGTCCGGATGCGATGCCTTTCAAAGATGCCAGCTTGAGTAACATGGTAACTGAATGGGTCCCCTGAATTCCCAGTGAATGCCCATCCCCCTTCGTTTTGAAAGTCTTCAATTCAATGAACAGTCTTGCAATGCGCCAGGGATTGAACATGTGTCTTCTACGATGGGCCTTTGTGGTGCATTGCCCATTTCCACTTCCTTCTGAAACAGTGGAGTGGTGCCGGAGCACGTCTGCTTTTGCCAAACGCTGCCAGCATCGACTTCACCTCCACACAACTGGCATCATGGTGTTATAACATCTCAACTCCTATCTGCGCAACTGGAAGGCTAAAGCAACGTTCAAAATCATCAAACAACAGGAGTAGAAGGAAAGTATGAATCCGGTGCCAGAAATGTAGTTCGTACAAATGACCCAAGTCCAACTTTAAAACGCTAAAATTCAACCCCTACCTTTGGCAACTTTGTAGTCCCAAAGAGCTTCACAGTCGCCTCGGTACCAGCTTTTGCCGGGTGGCCGGGTGGCAGTCAATTGGAGAAAGGTGACCCACAACCATCTTTCAATTCAACTCAAACTTCCGTTCCGACATCAAACCAAAGCTTTAAATGTGTTGAATGAGATAATCAGATCATACCAAGATTGCAATCTTTCCAATAACAAATCCAAAATTGACTTCTTTTGCAGCCTGGCAGCCAAAGGATTCAGTGACATCTTTGTACAGGTGCTCGTTTACGATTGGTCCCAGTCGAACAAACTGCTCATTCAGATCCTGAAGGGAGCTCCCACTGATGACAAAATCGCAGATCAGGGAAAGCGAAATCCAAATAATATAATATGAAAATGTTATTTATGACTTATGACCCCCAAAAAAAGAAAAGCTCAAAAGCTAGTTGACCCCGGAAAACGTATGGTCAAAAGGAACCGATTCCATGATTTCCCGCACCTGAAGACTTTGAAGTACAGGAGGCCGCACAGGCCCACAGGTGGACAACAAACCACCAATGGTCAGCATCGTGAGGGCTGGCCTGAGTAACACTAAGGAGACAGAAACGAACAACAAACTTTCATTGGTAGTTGCAGTTGGTAAGTGGGGATCATCGTTGGAATCAGAATCATGACCATGACATCATGACATCCAAATTTGACTTTCGCAGTTTTTGAGACAAGGTTGGCCACGCTGGGAAATCAGGGTGAAACTTGCACCGCTGAATCGGCGAAGTAGCTCAAGCGGAGACCGCGGCGTCTTAGTAACTAGGGATTTGTACAGCAGTGTGGCATTGCTCAAAATTTGGTGATACTCATGCAGCAAAAGATGGAGCAGCATTGGACCAGGGAGGTTGATGGAACTGTGAGTCAAAGGTATGCCATAAAGGCATACTGAAGCCCACATGACATGGTGTTCCAAGGAGTTCCAAGGTGCTTCTCATGTCCTTAATCCTCCAAGGCAGAACAGTCTTTAAAGTCACCATTTTTCTGCCAATGTGCCTCCACTGTCAATGTAAAGTGTGCTTGTTTGATGTTCAGCAGCTTCAAGACCTGTGCTGCATCTGCTGAAAGTTCCTGACCGGCTTTGCACACTGTGTGCTCGCCAAGCAGGTGTATCTGTCCCTCCTTCAGAACTGTTGGCAACCCAAGTTGTCGGAGGTGTGCTTCGATGGAGTGTGGCAATGCGGCGAGGGCTTCCAAACCCCTCGGCAGCGTCACGGTGTCTGTGGCCAAGGAGCCACTACGGGCATAGTCGCTGGGTCTGTACTCCGCAAAGATCTTCTCAACCTCCTCTGGACTCTGGTTTGTGAAAAGCAAGGCACAATGACCTGAGATCATCTGAGAGATCTTGTGAATATTGTCTTGACATTCATTCTCAGGGCTGGTACCCAGAGCTGTCTGCATGATCTTGTTCTTGGTGCACACCATCTTCCCTGGACGAAGCTGCTTCCGAATCTCCTGCATGAACTGATTGCGCTCGTTCTCAATGGAGACCAAGAACACTCGAGAGAACTTCTCACAGGAATCCCGAATATCCTCAATGAGGTCGTCCTTCTTCTCCTTTGGCCGCTTCTTGACTTTGGTCAAAGAAACAACCTTGGCCCTCTTTGACTTTGGCATCTTCAGCTTCAGCTTCCGCGCGCTTGTTTTCTGCTTGGGCCACACACACTACTTAACGACTTAACATACACAACCTTACATTTTAGTTGAGTCATCCTGTCTGTCTGCGCCATTCATCGCCATTACAAATCACATGCAGCCTCTAGTGCAATTCACCAATATAGATTATGTATATATATATATATATATCAGATATGTATCATCATATTTATATTCTCTATCTATCTATATATATATATACAGCATACTGTCACACATCCCAATTGGACAAAGCCAGCAAAGTCCCCCAAAAATCTGAGTCACTGACCCACCCATCCATAGCGCCTCGACCCCCGAGGGGCAGCTGCATCTGACTGGCAGGATCTGCTGGCATCTGATGATGCAATGCTTTGGCCAGGTGAATCAATGTAAAAGTGCCTGTAGTGGAGGCTGGTTGTCATCAAGGGTTCAAAGTACAGACCATGGCTGGGTTCATTTAGCTGATTTGCAGTTTCTTAAATGGATTTCAGTGATACGGGGATGCATGATGATGCATGTATGGAAGAAACGTGAGATTCCCACCAGGTCGACGATTTGGCACCGGCCATCTCACCTCCAATTCGTAATTCACTCCATTATCCACCAGTATCCCAATCGGGTCATCTGCCTACGCCCATCAGGACAATGGCAACAGGTGCAATTGGCACTTTGGGAAAGCTCGCGCACACCTCCATGGTGTTCTTGTTCCGAGCTGTCCTGAAATGAAACAACTTCGGAGCCTAACTTTGAAAGCATTTGGATCTGAACCAAACAAAAGAAACCTTCAGAATGACAAAATTGGAACGAGAGAGAAAACAAAAGGACCTGCAAATCCATCTCGGCAAATGAACTGAGCCAAGATTCACTATGTAGTAAATCAGCACCTTGCTGTTTCACAGTAAGATTCACACTCCACTGAAGGCACTGCAGAAATCCATGGTTGATATCAAACAACAAAAGTGGCAGGGACACTTTCTGCTATCAGCCTTATCGCCCACACAACCGACACCTTCACCAAAGGCACCAAGGAAGCTGCCCAAATGTGGCACATCACATATGGTCGTAGCACCGGCTCCAGCCCCGGTCTTTGCGAAGCTAAGCGGGTGCACAGCAATACCTCAGGACACAATGAAGGCTGAGCCAATACTGCCCATCCAATCATTTGCCCAGCGAAAGAATCATCAAATCTCATGAGAAAGCTGAGTTTTGGTGCAAGGATGCAATAACTAAGAGCCGTCTTCATATGGAAGTTAGTGAGTCCTGCCAAGCAGCCAACCAAAAAAACGGAAATACTATCCTCGGAACAGCGACAAAGAGCTTGGACAAATAAATATGCGCTTCCATTCTCTGCCAAAGGCTACATCAGTCAAGAGGTATCTTCTCCCAAGGTCGGGTTCATCAAAGATCCGACCAAACCAGGCGACAAAGAAGAAAAGAGCTGATCTGTGCACAGGCTAGAGCAAAAATGGCGTA
Organism: Breviolum minutum Mf 1.05b.01; assembly: GCA_000507305.1. Classification (NCBI taxonomy): domain Eukaryota; class Dinophyceae; order Suessiales; family Symbiodiniaceae; genus Breviolum; species Breviolum minutum. The sequence goes on along the minus strand of DF241354.1, from coordinate 62,762 downwards.
GTGATTGTTTCCATATCAGTTCATCTTTGGGTATCTCTACACAACTCCAGATGAATGAGCCATTAACCTGACAAGCATCAAGGTTGCAGCGCAGTAGCACATGAGAAAGTGGTTCACCGAGCCAATGCTGTACCACAAGTCCAACACTGTCGGAGTGACCCTGTGGATCACAACACCTGATGACCACCGGATGCCCGAATATCCAGGAATCCCCAGATACCCACAACGTGATTGAAAGGAAAACAATTTCCAAATGTGTGTGTGTGTGTGTGTGTGGGTGTGTAGATGTGCATGTGAAAACAAATGGCAACAAGTTTCCGTACTTGAGCATATGGATGTATATGTAAGTACATGTGTGATTGTAGGAATATGAAGTTCCAGCATGCACTCCACGGAAGATCTTTCCCCGCTGAATCTTGGGAGACCATGTCTTCATTCTTCATCCGAAACTTTCCCACCTGCAATCCGGAATTCAAACTCCAGGTATGGGTTTGTCAAAGCCACCCAGATGCAAGTCGCAATGCCCACTCCCATGGCAAGAGGCACGGTGACCTCAGGCCCCGGAATTCGGGAACAAGAGCTTGCAGTGAAAAAGTTCGCACATAAACTGGGCCGACATCTAAACTTTGGATCCAAATGGGTCCCAACCATTTTCCACTCAGCTGAGCCGCAGCCAAGGATGCTCTAGAGCCTTGCAAGGACTCATCTGAATGCTCATCTGACTCCTCCATTTGCCTTAGGGAATCTCTGCACATGAAAGTACTGCGCGGTACTGCTGCAATAGCAAGGCAATCAATACTCCCAATGCCAAGCAGCCAATGCTTCTTCAGCTCGAGGTGCAGCATGGGATCTCGGCGAAGTTTTTTTCGAGGAGTTGCCTCAATTGCGCAAGTTTTCAAGGGGAAATCCTCCTGATTCAATGGGTGTTTCTGAAAATAGGGGTACCCCCAAATCATCCCATTTGAATAGGGTTTTCCATTATAAACCATCCATTTTGGGGTATCCCTATTTTTGGAAACACCCCAATCCTTTTGGGAATCCACTTGTTCCTTTCAAACCCCTTGCAACTTGACCCTTGCCGCATTGCCTCATGTTTTTTCGGAAGCTCGGGTGGCTGCACAGACCATGCAAGGACTAAGTTTGTGATGCAGTAGGTCAGGAAGAACCAGTACCCGCCTTAGCACTTGGCATCCAAAAAAAAAGCAACAGTGATGAACCTCCCTGACTGAATCCATATTAGGAAGGTTTGTTCTTGAAACCTAGAGTAGGGACGCAACAAGGAGGCACCAAAAGCCGAGAAGATGTCTTCTCATAATTGTTGGTGAGCTCAGTGCGTGTCAGATTGACGACAGCCAAATCAGCCTTCTGACTTCTGACCCCTCATGGTTTTGAACGTGAGCCCAAAATCCACCAAGTGACTGGTGAAGTGCCCGCCGTACTGTATGTTGTCCTCGAGAGTCCAATGGCGCATTGCCACACAGTTACCCAAATGCATCACAACAATACACCAGTGCACATAGAAAGCAGTCACATACACGGCGATCGCCCTGCATCAAAAAAAACCCTTGCCAAGCGTCTGGATGTTGGTTTTCCATGGGAAGGCTTGCCACTCCCACGACCAACATCATGATGGAAGGCTGTGTAAAGCGCATGGGTGCCAAGGTCATGACATAGTTCCTTAACATCAAAATCATGACCCATCGGTCCCATCACTACCCTCATGTCCACTGCTGAAGCTATGCATCTATACAGGTTTTTTTCACAATGTGCAGGTTAGGGACTGCATGGATTTCCGAAGTTCAGCTGGAAGAAAGCGAGGGTGCAGCAGAATCAGAAATATCCTTGGCTGAATACAACTGCAGAAATGAAACTTCTGGGGCTTGTTTGAAGGGTCACTTTATTTGGTCGATCCCCTGAATAGCCAGACTCTGTCCACATGCCTTCACTGCTTTGAGTTTCTTCCGCCCAGGATCATGAGAAACTGCAATGGCGGAAGCAGCATCGCATTGTATGCAGCAACCTTGGCTCGCTGACCCCAAACTTCCAGCAAAGAAGTTGTTCTTAGATCCAACTGCCGGAAGCAGCATGCAAAATCTCCACAAAGACCGGCTTCAGACCATGTCTTTCATACCTTTCTGCTGGACATGAGGTGTCAACTAACATCCTCAACAAACTGATTTCCATCCCTCTCAGCGAAAGGGGCCAGGGCTGAGCACGGCAATTTCCTTTGGTAGAGCCACTGGATGACGTCAATGTACGACTCACCTGCTTGCAAAGTTGGCAATCACACCGAGGTAGCACGATTTTCACCCCAGCGACATGTTAAATAGGACAATGAAACAAATTCACAGATTGAATTCTGAGCAGCACATATGAAACGCCATAAGGAAAACATGCCCCATGCCTTCAGAGACCTTGTAGCCATCTGGGTCGTCATGAAACCATGTCAACTTCGGTAGCACGCATTCCTCAGAAGACCCGTTAGAGCTCTCCAATGTGATCTCCCCGTGAGCCTCCAGAAACTAGCCCAAACAGACTGCAGGCCAAGAGACCGTGTAAATCAAAGGCACGTGGACACCGATGATCTGGCAAATGATGCAAGTGGGCAGCAAGATCCACTGCCACCAGCGGCTTCCACTGCCTGCATTGGACAGTCTACTAACAATGGAACAAACCTGAAGACGAGAGGAATCCCGAACAGTCGTGTTACTGAGGCGGCCTAAAACTATGTGCACATCAAGATAGGCACCTAGTGCAGAATTGGGTTGACTTCATGTTGAAGGGACTGGCCTGGGAGATCGTAGTCAAAAGTATTGCGCCCCATGTCCTGCATTGTCATCTTCATCGTCTTCAGCGAGCAAGTGATTGGAGTAAAGGACATCCCAATATGGACGAGGTTCCAACCCAAGTCTCTCGATTTCATGATTTGTTCCCACTATCATAGAATCACAGTTAAAATTTGTGATCCCTAGCACTGATGTATACGGAATGATATGCAATGTACATGTAGATGCGGAGTCCTTTGGCTTTTGTTGCTGCAAGGGATCATAGACATGGTCAGTAGACTCCTCCGCTATGTTACCCTTCCATTCCTTAGACTCCATTCAGCGAGTGCTGCAGACTTTAATTTGCAGGGTCCCCATTAGAGATCCTCTTGTTGGATCCTTTTTTGGTGTGCTTTTGATATTAGGGCCGGAGAGGGTCCATAAGGACCGAGTGCCTTCGCCAAGGCACTGGCCAGTGACAGGTGTAAATGTAGAGCTGGAGGCTGAGGAACATCAGAAAGAGACCAAACCTGAATCCAAGAATTTGCAAATGACCAAAGAACACAGATCCAGGCCTGAATCGCTCCTCCAAAAAAAAAACGAAGAAAGACACGATTTGCCTGGCTGGCTGGCAGCAGTCAACTAATATCGCTCATAAAAAAATCCACTCGTTGGAAAACCTCAAGTTCTCAAACTTTCTGCTAGGTGGCATAAAGATTTGGAGACCCGGGTACTCGTAGGCCACCAAGATTCCATGAGCATCCGCCGGATCCCAGCGCAAATCACGAAAGATGGCGTGGTTTTGAATTGCCCGCAAGCCAGTGGCAGATCCTTCCAAGAACAAAGCCATCTGTGAAAACACTTGGAACCGTCAGACACGCTATCAGTGCAGGAGTAGATACCTATCAAAACCTAAGGCGTACATGTTGTCATGCGAAAGGGTGTGGGAAATCTAACTGTCTCAAGCTCCAAGCCCGTCAAGGCACCATGGAACAAAGCTCCGAAGGTAGCCAGGTTCATGTCCAAATACCACAGGAAATCCCAGCTGCACAGCACAGAGATCACCAGAAGTAGAACTCCAGCAGTGACCCAACTCATGTCGTTGCTCGCAGAGCCTACAGGGACACACCAACGCCGAAAAACATGGAGAGTCTCTCTTCGATAAACAAATGTCTTCTGACCGCTTGCCAAGATGCCTGTGGCAAAAAGCACGCATGACATGGAGGTGGCCAGGCCATAAACGATTGGCAACGCTTTCTTGCGAATGGGAAGTCCCGTCATGCATGGCCGCCGGTCGCCACAGGAAAATATGGCACCATCCTGGAGACACGAGCAGGACTTCCTCTAAGAAGTGTTGCAGTCCCAAAGAAAAAGCCGTGTTCTGAACATCAATGTCGGTCCTCCAAGAAGAGCAGCAAGGTGCCAAAGACTAAGCCAGTGACCCAAACACTGACATAGAGAACAAAAGGTGATCTGAAGCCACCATCGCAACCTGTTAGGGAAAACCCTAATCCTAGGAGAAAAATCTTGGAAAAGTGCCGGGGAACCCAAGTAGCAAACAAGCATTCAAACTCGGAAGATACGTTTCTTCATCACTCATCCCAGAAAGGATCTACAAGTTTTTTCTATCACTATCTTTTCGCTGAAGCTCCACACCTGCTGTTTGACTGGCAAATCCCAAGCGCATGTCATCATATGGCGTTGGTCCTGCCCAGTCGATGATGCTGCAGGCCAGCCCAATCCTTGGCAGACTGTGAAGTTCTATGTCTTGGGAGTCAGTGATCACATCTGAGAAAGTTGATCCATAAAGTTTGAAACGAAAGTAAGAGCTTGAGCTTCCAAGTGTCTTGTGGTCAACCCCATTGAGAGCAAACCCCCGCTCCATGTCCACAACACTCAGCCAAGGTACACTACACAAATGGCACTTTGAATGGCTGGCAGGGGAGCATCCGAAAGCCAGAAGCGTTCCACCAACCAGCAGGCCTCAGGTTTCGCGACTACGTCAACGAATGTTGGGTAGGCCCAACGTTTTCGAAATGGGATGCTGGAACTAGCAGCACAAACAGCAGCCAAGTGGCCAGGATGAGAAAGTTCCCTAGCAAGGCGGCAACCTTGCCCTCGTTGTCGGTGGAGACCTCATGATTGGTATGTCCGTCAACCCGACAATCTGCTGGATCTACTAGCTCTAAATGCTCTTCCAAGGTGCTCCAAGCATGAATGGTAACTCACCAAGCACGAGTCCAAGATAAAGCTGCACTGCACCCAGCAGGCCAAGCAAATTCCTCAGCTGTCAAGGTCCTAAAAAATCAACAAAGGGAGAAGCACTTCTGCTGATACCCTTCTGATGTACATCCCCAGTGCCATCTTCAACTACTCGCAGGCAGGTGGCCCTCCACTCTCATCGTCCTTAGCTACCGGGCTACGGTTGAAGCTTGCAGATCATCGACAACATTGCACATCATTCAAGGGCTATCATTTCGGAGTCTCTTCTAGTCAAGGACACCCTAACTCAGTGCACTCAACGAATCAAAAGTGCAGCAGAGCTACAAGGCAACCTGACCATTTGAACGTTATGACATGTCTGAGGTGTTGGTTGGACATCCAGGGCCCACGTGCCTTCTGCTTCCTCATCATCCGCATCATCCCCCAGGCTTGGCCTGGTCCTTCCTCAGATCCATCTGAATGAGATCTAGACTCTAGACCCAAAGAAAAAGCAAGGGAAGCCAATTGGTGACAAAGAAAGATAAGAAAGGTACAGGGTGAAACAGGACATAAATCATGTTTCTATGATACAACTCCACAGCTGGTGTTTGATGGAGCCAAGCTTGTCTCGAGGGCATGAACCAAGCATCGCAGCAATGCCAACCCCGATGTGCACAATAGCACTGAAGCGCCCGCTGCAACGGTGCAAGTGCCAGTTGGCACGACAGGTAAACCATACAGCGGCATAGCCAGCGCACGGAATGGAAAACTACTGCATTGCAATGTTGGACTTTGTGATATGCAATGCATTTTGCCTGATACGCTTCGATAGCTACCAAAAAGTGGTGGAAGTGGTATCATCCAGAAAGTACAGGATCATAAAAGGCTCACATTGCAGTGACTCTTTGAGGGGTTGAATTTCGTGCTGACCGCATATGGCATAAGCATGTTGCAACATTGTTTTGCGGAGTTTCTGCCAGCCGTCCGAGGATAGGCTGCAATTGCTGCTAAGGGGTGCGGATGGCTATGTCTTTGGCAAAGGACGATGTGTTTAGTCTGTGGTATCCTGGCCGATTTGCACCAAATGCTGACTGGCTTTTCTTGTTGGTAAGGTCAGCTTGGATTTTGCAGGTCGCAAGCACAAAATCACAGGTGACTTGACACTTGGAGAACAAGCACAAATTCTTCCACAACAAATCCTGAAGAGTTCAAGCCAACAAAGCTTGCAATTCACTCTTGCATGCTGCCAAACATGACTCTGATACAAAGGTAGAAGCAAACAATAAATGGTTAAATGACACACGGCAGTCCTCCGTCACCAGGGCACTTCCTTCCCTTCCCAGTCAAAGAAACGGCCAGAGTCTGCCATGCTCCGCGACTCCACGATTTCAAGATGTTTCTGAACCTGGTCCAACCAACAATTGCTGGGCCCCAATATACGGAGGTCACAAGACTCAGCCCCCGGCCGCTTCATCCACATCCTGCCTGAAAAACGGCAGTGTTTCCCAACACCATTCGAATCGTGCCATGTTGGACAGCTAAAAACTGCAGGACCGCAAGACCCCCTGTTCAGGATTGTCGCACCGTTCCTGTTTCAAATCTCGGAGCATCAAAGCAGTCATTTTTCAACATATCACGAGTTCTTTCCACTGGAAATTTCTGAAGACAGACTTTCCAAAATGCGAACCAAGGTACACCTTGTACTTCGCTCTGGCACGTGCAAAGGCCCGGGTGAGATCCGTGTCCACCGTCCCAGGGTGCAGGGCGAAGCAGCACACTGAATGGCGACGAAGTTCCACCGAGGCGCAACGCACCAACTAGCAAGGGCGGGAAACGCTATACCACCCATATATGAAATGTATGCATGTGTCAATTTTGCACATATACATATTACATGTAAGTCATGTAAGTACCTCATACTGACAAACAGGTCTATCTCTAGTCTGCACAAAGAAGTATAGGATGATGCAAGAACTCTAGGGAGGCTACAATTGTATAGCGGAGGTGGTACGGGACAAAGTGTAACCACCATCCATCAGCAAGCAACCAACAGCTTGCCAAACACCTGGCACGTGCAGCACGGCAAGCCTGATTCAAGGCTGCCTTGCTGCTCCTGTAGGAGTACCAGCCACCTGCTGTGAGGGATTTGGGATGTGACTTATAAAAATGATGACATGGATTGACATGGTGTGACCTCATGAAGCGCGTGCGATGATTTACATCGAGAGAGAGTGAGAAAGCCTATCTATGTGGACCTGATGATAAATGTATGTAGCCATGTAGCCTCACAAACACAGTCCACCTTAAACTCTTAAACACAAAAATATCATCTCAGCTATGAATCTTCCATAATCTTCTGAAAGCATCCCTGCCCAAAAAGAAAACGGGTCCCCGGCCCACCGGCCGTCCTGTGGCGTTGTCGCCAATCGAGCCCACGCGGGCGCTGTAGAAGACTGCCTTTGATCCTGGGACGTTGCTGTCTTCAGCGCTTCGTTCTGCAGCACCCGACTTCAGGAGCCCGGAGAAGTGCTTCAGTACCAAGAGCGGTCCAATGGTATTCCTGAAAAAGGGCAAGGAGCCCCAAAACAAAAAGAAGCGAAAAACGAAAATTTGACAAACATTGTCACGACTCTATATTAAAATGTGTGATTCAAACCTAGACATCAGCAAATCAGCAAATCTGCATTGGCTGCTGCTCTACATCCAAGTTTCACCGCGAAGGAATAAGCCATTGCATTTGGATCAACTTTCTGCAGCTGATTCTCTGGAATTACTCCCCGGTCTTTGTCCTGCCTGGAGCCATTCAGATGTATTTTGTGAGTCCAGAAAAGTGGCTGATGATGGGTGACAAATCATGTCAAACCCCCTCCAATACGAAGTTGCCCTGCTTTGCGGGCTTGGATTGAAAATACAAATTCCGTTCTTCATGCTGATGGGGAGCTCCAAGCGTCATGCTACCATCAAAAAAAGAATTTGTGAAGCAACCACCTCACCACTTTCAACAACCTTTGGTAGGATTGCTGTCATGGAACAATAGCCCAGCGGTGTGACATAACAACTGCAAGCCGCCGCGCTGTGACTCTGCCAAGAGCGCTTTGGCTTTGGCAGCAGCTGAAGATACACTGGCGGGATCCTTAACCAAAGCAAGGGATGGGGAACATTTACATCTGACCACTCCTTACGGCGCTTCAACGTTAGCATTCTATGGGTACATGTCCAGTTTCAGCAAGACATGCACCCTCGGATATAAATTCAGGTCTTACGGCGTCAGGATTCAGAGCCAACTAGGTGATGGGGAACGTCCAAAGTCTGACCTAGAGCCTTTGAAGGAAGCAACCGGCAAGCGATTGTCAACAATGGGCGCCGTTGGTGACTATTTGCGTCTACTCTCGGGGGCGTCAGTTACCAAAGGCTCAACAACAATGGAACTACTTCCATCGGCAGAATCCTAGCAACCGAGCGTCGGTGACATCCAGTTCCAGCACCTGGACCACACCCGGATAGGACCTGCCCACCGTCAACTTTTAAACGATTCCCACAGGGCTTGGAAACAGCATAGGACCACTCAAGTTTTAGGGCCAACCAATAGCTGAAACTCCAAGAATTAGAATCCAAGTGATTGCTTGAAATACTCGTCTATAGAGTTCGACTGTTCAAAATCTGACCAAGATCTTGCCATCATTTTCAAACCATCCCAGCTTCCAATCAAAATCCCCAAGACTTCCATGCCTCATCCTAGCCTATTCACCTCTCCATCCAAATCCATCCTGTCAACCCAACCTCTGTAGCTCCTCCAGGGCAGATGGCCGCCGTGCAGCTGCAAGCACCAAATCCCCCTTAACTGCCGCAGCCTCTGCTAGGCGCCGGGTGAGGGCCAAGCCAAGGCCCCTGGAAGCGCCAACCACAAGGCTAGGCATCAGCGCGGCATGGTGAAATGTGTTGGCAAACACGGCGTTTCAGCGGTCAAACGGTGATCCAATGTTTCAACAATGGGGTCTAACAGCAGTAAACCTTGATAGCTACCCTAGTTACCATCAACAACCAGCCAAGTGTTGGCCTACAGAGGCCGAAAGAAATAGTGTGTGTGTTCTTCTGTTGGTTCTGTCTTATTTGGAGCGGGTCCCCACTCACAAGGTCTTGGGGGTGGAGCAGTGACAAAGAAGCAGTAGGCGGTGACTGAAGAACCAGGGCGTGAACTGCCGAAATGGAGCCCCCTCATACCATTTTTTCACATTCTCTTGGACAGAATGCAAGGGGATACCAACGAAACTGGAGCTCAAATCCTGCACTCGGCTCAACAACCTGCACTGATGATCCTGTGACCTGTGGACAAAGGAAGCATTCACTGCTGCTGTAGTCGAATTGATCAAACTATCCAATGCCATGCCGAGTCGGGTTTGCATACATATGACATGACAAATTACATTAAAGCTCAAACTCCATATCGCTGGAATCATTTTGTTGCACCCAGGATCTGTTCTTGGAAAACGTTCAACTGACAATAGGCCATCCCACTCGATCTTGTCCACTGAGGGTATGATGACTATCTTCGCTCGAACCTGGACATCAGCAATGCTGTCCTAAGTCCTAACATGCTTAACATGCAAATCTCTGATGCTTCATTTCACTCAGTCTGGGTTTCTATGGGTTTCTTGGATGGGTGACGGTGGGAACCTCTGAAGAAACTCAGGAAAGCCGAAAAAATGCACCAGTGCGGCCTGGGCCACATGGTCCTCCGCGTGCTTGTCAGCACGCTCCTTCAACTTCTGGATGGCTGCCTGTCAACAACTATGCTGGTCGCCCTCGCCTTTGCATGTGGAAAGTCTAGGATCATTTGCGCCAATAACATATCTATCAAAACCACCTTGACTTTATAAGAATGTTTGGCAGCCAGGGACTGGAAATCATAAATTATGTATTTTTACATTTTTTACACATGATTTTACATGTGGTCTTACATTTGGGTTTACATACACCTCTTGGTTTGCATTTGGGTTTACATTTGGGTTTGCATTCCCGACCAATTTGCATTTGGGTTTACATCTATCAAAACCACCTTGACTCATCTTCCATCATCTTTTATCATCTTCTATCATCTTCATCTAAACCAGCAGCCCCTTTAGCACCTTCACACCTTCCACAAACACTTGCACCTCCACCGCTGCATCCACAGGCTCAATGGTTTCGTCACCATGGACCAATTCTGGGACTACCTCAGGTGCAAAGCCACGAAGCCACGAAGCGAAGGAGGCTCCAACACTGGGGGACCGTCACGAACCCATCCAACTTGGATTCCCTTGCTGGCTGGTGCGCCATACGTAACAGCCACCAAAGATCTCTTTCCATATCCTGCCGCTGGTAAGTCTTAACATGTCTTAAGTCTAGAGTCTAGAGTCTAGAGGCCAGACTATGACGACGCAATGCCTTTTTGATAGGGTCCTAAGATGTATGATGCGACACTCATCACATCCGGGCCTCCATGAAGTAGGCAATCTCTTCCAAAAATAAGCCCACCTGATCTCACAGCTATCTTCGGAAGCGGGATCAATGAAACTTTCCTCCAACTGTGGTGACCTACATGTGCTGCCTGAGATAATTACATGACAGGTTTCCTGTTCCCATGTTTGTTCAGGGCAAGGGATGTCATCCAACAGCAATGTCTGTGCCCACTGCCGTCACTGTCTCGAGCTGTGTTGGCTCCTTGACAGGCCTCAAATCGGATCCCACACCGCCGGCAGACATTAAACAAGCACACCATCGTTGAATTTTACTGCAAGTCTGGAAAGTGATTTCGTGATTCCATGCTGACAATACCTGCTAGATCCCTCCGTCTTGATTTCACTTGCTTTTTTTAGCATGTTTTGTCTTTCCGATCCATCACTCGTTTGATCAAATCAACTCAATACCATCCCAACTTCTGTGGGTTCCAAGGGTGCATTGCACTTTACTAAAGACATGATCTCGTGATCCTGTCGTTGTGCATCCTCTGGATAGAAACGCTGAAGAATGCGGTGCTCCAGCTGCAAATAATGTTTCTGGACTTCCAAGTCCTCTTGAGTTGATAAAGCAGCCAAATGGTACAAGTTCAACAAGGGGTTGGTGCTCTTCCAACCTGGACACTGAGCAAACACTTTCAATGAGAACTTCCAACATCAGCTGAAACGCAGGCAATTCTGCTGGTTCTGGGAGGCCATCTGCCACATCTTCCAATCTCCAATCTTTCGCATCTCAGCTGGGCTACCATCTGGTGGAAGTGGTTGAAGTTGTGCCTCCCTTTCAAAGCAACGCGCTGCATAGCTCGCCTCCGCCACCTTCTTGCAAGAGAGGCATTGGAGAACAGAAGCTCCAGGCTTAATGGGACAAAGATCTGGCTCACCACACTCAGCGCAATAGAAAGTGCGCTCCACTTCAGGGAGTTCTACACAGCGAGGGCAAGTGCAAGTGAAGCCCCATTTCTGAAAAGCTTCTGCACGAGCTGTCATGGAACAATAGCCTGATGGGAAATTCAAATAGTCAATGGACAGCACCTCACCCTTTGCAATGTCTCGGAGGGCCCTGTAGGTCTGAGGCACATCAGTGAGGGAGCTTGAGGTACCAGGAAAACAATTTGGAAGGCAGGAGTGTTCAAACATGCTGCCTGTGAACATCAACTGGACACTTTGCACACCATGTCCAAAACGATTGCCACTGAGAATTGTCCGGAACTGTCCTCGAAATTCTCAGTGGCAATCGTTTTGGACACGGTGGGCAAAGTGTCCAGTTGATATAGCCCAATTCGTCGTGAGAAGTCATCTCTTGGAATTCTGGCTTCAAAGCACCCCAAAGATCCTCCGCACATTGACGGTGGTCGGTTGATTGAGATGGGCTCCTGCAAAGGGCACAGAATTTCTGCAACTTCAGGACCACTTGATCCAAGTTCTCCGTGGCCTTGTCACGTGCCTGCTGCTTGCACAACAGCACAGCTGCCACGCAATCCATCGAGGGACTTCGTGGATGAAAACAATCCTCCACGTCATGTTCTTCCAGGAGAGTGGCATGAAGCTTTTCGGGAAAGGACTCGGAGTACACCTCCTTCTCACTCTTCTTGGCATGCGTATTTCCTTCAAAAAGCGGCGTCTCGCACACCACCATATCACCGGCCTTCAAAGCACATCTTGCCACCAAATAGCGGCCCTTGCCTTTCAAGCTCAGCTTGGAGGAGGCCTTCTCCACCATCTGAACAAGATCCTCGAAGGTCAGCTCCTGGTATTTGGGCATCGAACTCTCCCCCAAGTTGTGAAGCTGTTGTCAGCCAATCAGCTGCTAGGTCAGTTCCTGATTTTATCGTCAAATCCTTCGTGGAGCTGTGCATGCTGCATTCAGACTCCACGAATACTTCATGTACAGCTCCACGAAGGATTTGACGATGACCTTTCGGAGTGTCGGCCTCAAACTGCCTCCAATCTCCGTTTGTCGGAATTGAGGGGAGGAAACAGAATATGATAGCCATCCTGGGCAGTCAATCTGAATCTTGTCACTGAAGTGTTTCAAGAAAATTGTACAAGATCAAAAGCAAGTGGAATAGATAAGTATGTGTATATACATATAGATCTGTATACGGTGTGTGTATATATGTGTATATATGTGTATATATGTGTATATATGTGTATATCTATATATATATATATATATAAATACATATATATAATCGTTTGCATATCATATCAGAAAATACTACAAAGTACAGTAGTGAACTAATTTTTTTGTGGTCTTTAACAACCTTTTCGGATCACCTTTGTCTGAGTCCTTGGGTCTCCATGTATCATTGATCAGGGGTGCACACATTATTCCAACCTCCCTGAAGCAAGGCTGTTGACCATGCTTTGCGTCAAAACCTGCCCACGCCTTTTCCACAGAACACAAGCAAACAAGAATAGCATCATCTCCAGCATCCTCAAGACTTCGGAGCAAGGGCACCACCACAGGTGCGCGAGGTAACTCTAAAGACCCTCTTTCAGCCAAAATGGCTGTACCAGTAAGCGAACCAGAAGCAGTGTCTGATTGCCCCTATCTGAACCATTGAACCACACGGCTTTGACGAAGTCACTGCCACTCTCCAAACACTGAGGTTTCAACTGTGCTGCCACCTGCGCCATTTGAATGGATGGAGGGCTCTGGCCAGGTGCCACAGTGAAACAAGCCCCGTAACCCTGCCTTATCGTCAGTGACAGATGCTGTGGGGTCGTACCTTTTGAAAGCACGAGGATGCAGTGACCCTCTCTGAACCCTCATATGCTAGATATCCACGTCCAACTACAATGATCCACAGTACTATGCTTGTAAAAGCAATAACTACCAGTGAACCGCCAGGAGACTCAGGCGCATTGGCATTCAAACCGTTGTTCCTTAGTTTGTTGCTTGTGATCACTACAGACATCCGCAAGGCCTACTGAACTTGCCACACAAATGCATGCTGCACTGTGCTCGGACAAGTTTGTCCATCCTGCGCTTGGCTCCACACGTCCCGCTTTGTGCCATTTGTCCTGAATAAGCTTGTGCTTGCATCGCTGCAAGCATTTGTGGTGTCCTGAAGCGCCAACGGAAACATCAACCGATCTGCCCCAAGCCTGGCATAAGATACCCCAAACCCACAAATTAGAAAGCAAGTGATTTCATCTTCCCAATCTAGGTCTCGTAAGGAGTGGGAGCCCCACTCACTCATACCACCCATCATCAGCTTTTGGTTGCTTTGGATTTGTGCTTCAATTAGATGGAAGTGGAATGTACTATCATGACTCTGCAGGATTTGAGTTCCCGACATTCCACCCATCTGTTGTTGCATGGCCATTTGTTGCTGCATGGCCATCATCCTCAGACAAAAGTTGCAAGACACACAGACATGCCAACGGGGGCTGTGAGCAAAATCAATCCGGCTTGTCCGCAAGAACAGAAGCGCATAGACATCCATTCCCATTGGACCAGTATTGTGAGAGTTTTTTAGAGGGAAAACAAGGGAAACATACAAATTTTGAGTGCATCTGTTTGCACTTGATTCTTGTGTTTTAGCGAATTCTGCTTGAACCAGCTCTTTATAACACCTGAACGCAGGAAACAAACACCCCAAACTGTAAACAAATAAAATGTTCACAGCATTAATGGTTTAGGTGTGACCACTGACAAGTGCTATTGACTGAAACTCCACCCATCTTTCCCTGAGACCCTTCAGGCAATCAACTGCATCTGCATCTGCATCTGCTGCGGGGACCTTGGCATGGCATCATGTCAGCTGTTTCGGAACCGATATAGCACTGTCATGTGTCCAAAAAGTGCCGTTTAGTCTATAGTGACGAGAACCACGATGGGTGAAAGGAGTTGGGTTGAGAAAAGGCATGTCACATGGATGTTGTGATACCTCTGTAATGCCCCCTTGCCTGTCACGTGTCTGCAGATGTTTGAAGGGATGTCCATACCTATATCACTTCTATCCTTCCATGTTGCTATAAACGCGCCAGGCAAAACTGCACCAAGCCGCTGTGCTGTGCAAACACGTTTGCATCTTTTTAATCAAAGCTACGAGTCTTGGGTCTTGGGGCACAGTGAGCCTATCTTTCAGCTAACTGCGCAGGACTGCGGGTGGATCCAAAGAGCGGTGCCAGCAATCACAAATGTTCTCTGAAGTAGGAGCTTCTGGAAAGGATGTCACCACCAAAATCATCTATCTCATGAAGGATGGGAAGGGAACTCGTGGCGTTTTAAGGCACCAGATACTGTAACTTTTGGGAAATACCACATTGCACCAATGCAGCCACATATATGTTGTGACTTACCTTGACACACCACATCTTTCACCTTGCTCATCACCTCTCAATCTGGATCGCCCTCAAGCACGTCCAGCCGATTTCTGCAAGAAGACAAATGCACCGCCTGTTCTTCCAAGCGGGCCAGAATGTCGAGAACTTCAGTACGCAACCGCTGAGCCGTGGCCTGCAATACAAAAGCAAATCATGAGCTGGCGAAGGTTGGCTACAGCCACTTGTTGCACTAACTGTTTCTGACCGCTGGTCACAACTCCAGGGCGCAACTGTTTGGTATAAAATTCATGTTTCTTTGAATGGTTTATACCTTATACAAATACATATTATCTCATATATGTTGTGCAATACCCTTCCTACCATCTCTTTCATCACCCTCACGTCGCCTGGAGTTCAGAAACTTGAGGCTTTAATGCCAGGCCCTCGTTGACAATGGCGGTTCCACTTCTATATTCTGCTTTGGTGGAACCTTGGCATTCCATTTTTCCAGGTTTCTTCCAATAAAGAAAGCACTTTTCCCCATTTTCACCCTGCTGTTTTTATGTGTCATGGGTTAATTTTTGGAGTTGAAAAACATGACAACAATCTATTGCAAACCGTAAGGATTGGAATCTATTGAATTTTGTTGGCTTAACAGTCACAGCCATAGAAGCATTCTAGCGTCGCCACCCGGCTGGTGAGTTTCACCAGCATGTCTTGAAGGTCCAACGGATCGCTGGATCCAGGATCTGACAACTTCCGCTCCTTCGCCATGCCGGACACCTTAAAAGGAAAACACAGGGTCCCGGCATAGGTATGAATCGTGCTTGTTTCTGCGTATGATGTCGCCCATCAAATCGCTGAGAACATCATTCCAATCAAGCAACCATCTGAGACAAAGTCTCCAGCTGCTGGTTCATGCTTGTGAAGCGCGCCTCGCATGTTTGGATGTTTGCCTTAGTTTCAACACACACACAGCTCACCCGCAAACATGTAAGGACCGGCCCATCCCAAGTACGAGCTGCTTAGGAATTTTCACTTCATGATCTACTGACCTCAACAACTGACACGTGTTCAGCACAAGACTTGGAAAGGGGTTGAATTCACCGCCATTCAGCGAAGGCACTTGTAGGGCCTGCAGCTGGCTTGACAACTTCTCCTCAATACGGCTACATTGGCTTGCCTGAGAGAGGAGTCCTTCTTTTACTCCACCTCAGGTGAAACGGCAAAAAACACCGAACCTGCCTGAAGGATCAAAAAATGACTCTTAACAAAGCCAAAACCACAGCTCAAAGTGCTAAGGCTCTGCAACGAAGGTGCTTACTTTTGCCAGCAAGCCATCGAAAGGGGTGCTTCCCCAGCAAATCGAGAGATTGACTCAGGGCCCTTTTGTGCCAAAACATTAAGGCAAATGGCCAATCTGCAAATGGTGCATGAAACGGCATGACTGTGATTTTCACCCGTCATTCTTTGTTGGCCGTTTGGTCTGAGTTTTGGCACCAAAGAAAACTTCTTCTAAAGCGGCGTTCTCAGGATGGTCCACCAGAATGCACGTAGGGCTCTGCAGCCATGTAGTGAATGAATCACGAAGTTTCTCATCCACCTTCGTCAATCCATCAGCGAACTGGAACCTTGTAGGGATCCAATGGATCTGCTCTGGCGATGTTGTCTCTTGGATCGCCCTGATCGACACCAAAGTTCTCTTGTCACTAAGATTGGGATTCTCAGCAACGATGGCGTCAAACAAGGATTTGGCGTCCGTGGCCTGGACCCAGTTGAGGCGGCAACCGACTCGATGGGCAGGTTGAAGAAACAGCAGCTCTGAAATGAACATGTTTGCATATCCACTTCTGTCTGAAATTTCATCGCCAGCACTTGCTTCAGCTGCCAAAGTTGAACGGCAGATTCGAGGAGACCGAGCTGAACGCCAGTCGAGAACTGCCATAAGTGCCGGTCTGCTCAAAGCTGTCATGCTGGTCAAACCCACCAAAGTCCCAATCTGAGATCCACTTTTGCGAGCATTGGCCCAGCTCGCGTCACTATAGCCGATGAGGAGGCTCTGCTGATTGATCGCCACATTGGGAATGTTGATCCCATGGCTCGGCGTCTTCTTCAAGAAGTCGATCGTTGCATAGAGAGCCTTCAGGTCGTTGATGGTTGCTTCAGCTCCATGTGCCGACAGGCTGACAATAGGAGCTATCTCAGGTCTCGCCTGTGTAGCTGCCCATTGCAGGCATCCAGAAACACTGCGAAGTTCACGTTGTTCACTAGCAGTGAGGGCTCCAGTTTGTTGAAGTCTTCCTCGCAGGATCTGGCCTTTGTCTAGGCCACCAATGAACTTCTCCATAGTGATCTTCAGCTCAATCTCACCATCGGAGTTCTTGTGAAGTGTGAGCTCTTTGCCCTTGAAGGTGGTTGGCACTCCAACTTCCATAGTGGTGAGGGATCCCCACTTGAAAAGGTTGTGAAGCTCTGCCACCGGATAGTCCTGACGATGTAGCCCGATGAAGTCGTCCACGTAGATCAAAACGATGGAGACCACTTCGCCATTGACAACCTTGTAGTACAACTGCTTATCAAATGAGTGCTGAACATAGGATAGGGACTTCATCCTCTTCTGCACCTCCTTGTTCCATGTGAAGGGAGCATTCGCAAGGCCGTATATATTACCTCGCACTCTGTATAGCTTGTGCTGCCACTTGTTTGTGAGGGCGATGAGCCCGTCACGAGGTGGTAGGAGAAACAAAGGCTCAGTGCGTTCTGCTTGATCCCCCTGCAGGAATGCTGTGGCAGCATCTCCAGTCCATGATGCCCAAGACTTGCCAGTGTTGAAGAGATTTCTGTTGTGGCCGGAGCAAATCATCGTGTAGACAACGTGTTCGGCCAACCGGCCTGGAGTGGCCGTACTTCGGCTGATCTTGGCAAGGTCGGGGTCAAGATGACCCAGTGCCACTATGCGGCACTTGGCACGCAACTCCCCCAGGCCCACCGCCTTGTCCCGGTAGCAACCTGTGGAGCGTAAAACTCTACGCTTGAGGGTAGGATGGGACAAAATGTAGTCCGCATCCTTGTCGTTGATGGGTTCCACCGATTGCCATGAACTCCAAGAGTCTGCCTCCTTGTTGATTGCCTCAATGAACTTGTCGATGTGGTTCTGGGGCATCTCCAAGATCTTTCTCCATGGCAGCTCCCTGTCTAAAGCCTTGAGTTCGGCTCGGCTAAGGCCTTGTTTGTACGAGCCACCATCACCTTTCTTCTTGGCTGAATCCTCCTCCATCTCTGATTCTGAAGTGTCTGAACCTTGAGAAGTGTCACTGTCTTCGGGGTTCTTGCCAAGGTGCTCGACATCCTCTTTGCGCTGGGAGCTCGTGAGATATGCACGATGGCAACTTCTTGGTCGAGGTCCATATCCCAGAGGTGGCGATCCATCCCAGTGTGCTCTTGGCAAAGTCAAGGTTCCATCTTCTTCCATAACCAGAGCGATCATTGCCTCAAAGGGTCGCTTCTGAGGTAGTTGAGGGAGGTAAGGATCATCTTGTGCCATTAGTGATGGCTGTGAAGCAGGTTCCGCAAAATGCGGTGGTTGTAGAGCATGGTCAGGCGGTTGTGAATGTCCTGGTACATCATCGGCGTCAATCTCAATGACTGGAGGTTGTTGTCCTTCCACTTCAATGACATCTGGTTGTTGAGATTGTCCAACCTGCGATGAATGCTCTGCCTGTCTGCTGCTTTGTGCTGCTTCCTGCTGTGAAACTTGTGAAACTGGCTGCTGGTCTGTTTGTGGAGCATGTTGCTCATTGAATTCTAGCCTTGGTGTTGTCGGCTGTTGTGTCATGCTTGCTGGTAGTTCAGCGTGTCTCTGTTGTTCAGAGGTGTGTGCCCCAATTCTTTTAGACGTTGGGGTTCGAGATCTATGTCGTCTCGGTGGCGGAGGTACCACTCCGTATCTGTGAAACTGCTGCTGCTGCTGGTGTTGTGTGTTTGTGATGTGTGTAGGACTGTCTATGTGTACATTGATTGTTTGCTGTTGCTGTTGAAGGTTATGTAATTGTGGTAAAGAAGGAGGTTGCTGTAGTCCAGAAGAATGTTGATCGGGTAGTTGAGGTTGCAAAGGTGGTGTTGAAGGTGCCCCAGCCAAAAGTTCAGGTGGGGTGACTGGAACCATCATGCTTGGAGGTAGTGGTGGAATATCAGGTCGGATCTCTTCATCCCAGCCCCCCTGAATGTCATCATCTTCCACTGGTAGATCTTCTGGTGCAGGTCCACGGTCATCCAAAAGAGCATCGAATCGAGTAGATGCATCTTTCAAGGCACGAACGTCCTCTTCTGATGGTGACCATTGCTCAAAACCAAAGGCACTGCGAAGTTGTTCTGCTGTCACCAGGGTGGTAGATCCACCTGTTCTCAACCATGCCTGTTTTCCAACATGGCTAGGATCCCATGAAAGGAACCTTCCAATCTTCCAGCTTCCACGCTTCTTTGAACCACGGCGTGTCCAACGCCAATAGGCACAAGGCTGACCAGGCTGCAAATCAGCAACCTTAGTAGCTCGAGTTTTGCGAAGAAGGGCTCGTCGTAGATGTTGGCTGCAATCCAGCTCCTGAAGTGTCTTCAACGCTTCGCACCTCACAAACTCAGCCTTGTAGGCAGCGCTGTTGTTGGAGTCCAAGTTGGCCACCTGCACAGAACTTGAAAGAACCATCGGATCATTGAAGTTGCTGTTGGCCAATCTTGGTTGTCTGCCGAACACGGCTTGATAAGCCGACCTCATGAGTGTGGATACCACTGTTGATTGCATGGACTGAGGCGGCCAACAAAGTTGAGAACTCATCAATGCTCACTGCTCCAAACTGGTCTATGAGCTTTTCGAGCATTGTACGCAACAAGGCGTTGCGACGCTCCACCATTCCGATTTGCCAGTGTGATTCTGCTGCACAGTGCTCGATGTGGACGCCTAAGGCCTCGAGTCTTTCCTGGAATGAGCCACGAAAACTGGTGTCAGGGTCGCAACTCACATGGATGGGTAGACCATAGGGCTTCAGCCATGCTTGTTCCATGCATTGAAAAACTGAATCACCAGACCGATCTGGAATGATGATGGCCTGTTGAAAGCCTGTGGCTCTATCCACCATGCCCAGCGCGATGAAGGTCTCACCACGAAGTGTTCGGCAGTAGAACACATCCATCTGAAGCTCATCACCAAATTGACCCACCACGAGTGATGGCATTCCACTTGGTCTTGGAGGCTGCTTAGGGCGAAGTCTCTCGCACGTAGCACACCTGAGCTTCTTTGCACATTCAAAAACTGCATCAGGCAAGTTGCCTTCATAGGCCAAAAGACGACATAGCTCTTGTCGTGAAGGATGCCCCAAGTTCAAGTGTAGACGAGCGGTTGCAGCTCGGAATTCCTGGCTAACCTGAGGAGACAGTCCGGGGAAGTCAATGTCTGTCGGCAGGTTAGGCACCATGGTAGGTGTTGCAGTAGATGGTGAGGTCTCTGCTTGTTCAGGTAGATCTCGACGATGTCCATAGGCGAAGACAGCATAGCGAACAGGTCTGTCAAACCGTTGCCGAGGGTACTGCAATTCACCAAGGTCCTCTACCTCTACTGCTCTGGTGTCATCGTTGAAGACCAGAAAGGCTGCTCTCGTGTAGTACTCGTCCACATTGGAAGGGATTCGCCTTGTTGTTGGTGACGAAACCACTTGAATCTTGATGGCATCAATCCTGAAAAGGTCTTGGATCTTCCTTCCCAGGTAGGTGTTGATGTCAATGTAGTATGGTCTCTTGCTGGTGTTCTCGAAGCTCTTGTTGACGGAGTCCACCACTTCATCCCATTGTCCAAGATCCTGTGTAGGCATCTGCACCGCCCACACTGCATAGAGGCAAAACCGCGAAGGATAGGACTCTGCGAGGTGATCTCTGAGATGTTGTAGTAGAGCTCGATACATCCTTTCGGGGTACTCCTGGGACTTCTTGGTGGCACTTCCTTGAATTGGTTGGCAGGATACCTTCTCAGCTTGGGAAAGTCGCCTTTGGAGCACCTCATCAAGACCAGGAAAGTTCGTAACTATTCGAAGAGGCTTAATCACGAGCTTTCCGTCGATGGTTGCACCAAAGGCTCCTGCATCCAACACAAAAGTGACCACTCCGGCTCTAGCCATCAACCTCATCATCTGAGGTGTTTGCCACAGCTCTGAACGCTCTGGGTTCTCCACAAAGAAGTAGCGCCCAGCATCTGCTTGCCGATTAGCCATTGAAGAGGTGAAGTCCAGCAATGGCTTATCCTCATGCTGGAGTTCTTGCCACTCTTCCAGTCGATGGCTGTAGTTGAGGTTCTTGTTGAAGAGGGTGTAGTGAGTGCACTTCAGCTCCAGCATCAAAAGCATCGGACGAAAGTCGTCCAAGGTCTTAAATGCCACTCTCCTGGTTGAAGTGCTCATGAAGTCCTGTCCATAAACCAAATCCCAAGGCTGCAAAGCCTCAAGGTCATATTGATGGGCAAGTTCAGAACATAGAGCTCGTCCAGCAAATAGTTCCCATAGATCCACCGATGGAGGTGGACGATCTCTTGTAGACTTCCTTGTCACATAAGTCTAATGTTCGGATTCGAGAAGCCGGGCAGACTTCATCCATTGGCCTCTCATCCTCTTTGCAGTTCCAGGCTTCACGAAGTCTCCACCGACTGCCAGTCGTAGACCTCGTCCCCCTCCGATGCCACCACTCCCATCTCGATGAGACGCTCCCAGCGAAGAAGATCTGCCTGCTCCTGCATGGCTTTCCTTTGCTCCTTGTAGATCTCCTCGTTGAAGAAGGCGTGCTCGGCAAAGTTCCTGGGGGCGTGGGAGAACGGAGGCTCCTGGTTGACGATGTTCCATGCTTCCAGGTACTGCTCTTCCGACAGGTGGTCGTAGGTCGGGTTCAGAAGATCGAAGTCCGTCCAAGCTCCTTCTCCCCACCAGCTCCTGTCCTGACCAAACTTGGAAAGTCCCAGGTTCAACGGCCGAGTCTTGGCCCTTGCTCTCGGCTCCAAAGGTCTGGCCTTGTAGGCCGCTCGTGGGATCTCCTGTGAAGAGCTCGCGATTGTCTCCGACGAAGGCAGTGGCAAAGGCTGCGAGGGCACAGAGCGACCTTTTGATCCACGAGCCGCTTCTTTCAGCATCCTGTCTTCCCACTTGCTTGTCTCGTTGTTCCAGATCCAACGTGTCCCGCAACTGAGGCACGTGGCGTATCGGCCATGTAGATTGCCGAACCTCTTGCACTTCTCGTGCTTGCAAGTGGCAGGATTCTCCTTCACATTGTCCAAGTGTGGAGGCACTGCTTGTAGTAGGTCTCGAGGAAGTAGGCCCAGCTGCACCACGCGCATCATGCTTACGATCATCACCTTGAGTGCAGCTGCCGCCATGCCTTCAGCCAAGAGGGTGGTGGCTGGATCATCAGCCAAATCGTGGGGCAAGTCTGCAACACAAGGTCGGGCTTGATAGCTCAGAACGAACTCGGGATGAGGATCTTGCCACACTTCTTCTTGTGATAAATCATTCCACACGCTCATGGTTGATGGAGACTCATGTTGGAAATCTGTGATGCAAACAACCATGTGACCACCAAGTCGTTGAATCTTTGCCTTCTTACCTCCAAGCCTTGTGAAAACTATAGTGTCTTCAAGCAAATTGAAAACTGCACCAAGCTCTGTCAGCAAAGGATTGGAGGCCAAAAAGGGGATATCTTCATCCAAAACGGAAGCTGCTAGTAGTAGAGGTTGTCCACTGATTGCCGATGGAAAATAGCCCTTGTACTTGGAGAATGATGGGTCACCTTTCCCAAACTTGAATGAATCCTTGAACTCAACCATGTTGGGGTGCAATTTGAACTCACCTAGACATTCATAGTGGGCCCTGCACCAACGCCTACCACAACATGTTCTCTGGCAACCAGTGTCTAAAACCATGAAACCCGCAAAACCTTCGGGACCATTGATCTTCACCTCGTTAACTTGGTGGTGCAACACTTGATCAACCACATTGACACTGAACATGTTTCCATATGAGGTTGCCGAAGGTGAAGAAATCTCAGTAGCCCCATGCTGGTGGTGAAGAATGCCTACCTTGTGGGTCTTGGAGGGAGCGGCATTCTGCTTCGGCACTGTTTTGTCACGGGTCTTCGATCCACCGCCAGCATTCAAAGGACACTCCGGGTCTTCGTGCCAGTGTCCCAAAGCACCACAAGCACTGCAGTGTGTGACCTTCTTGAGATCTGCTGCAGATTTCGAAGAACTTCCACTGGACTTTCCAGACCCCTTCGAGGTCTTGTTGGGACGGCCAGTGAACTTCCTTCCAAGTGTCATTGATGACAACTTCTTTGCTGTCAAAGTGAGGACTTCAGCTAGGCCTGCGAAGTCTGGGGCCTCTTCATCATCTTCCACCAACTCTTCATCATCATCACCATCGTGAAGCTCGCCATCATCTCCTTCTTGATCTGGCTGCTCCTCATCGATCGGATCCAAGTGCTCGTCACCATCGCCTTGAGCGTCTGATTCTCGAGCCTCAGTGAGGTGCACCTTCCTATGGAAGTTTCTTGAAGATCCCATAGATGAAGAACTGGAGGATGCCGTAGAAGCCGTCGAGGAAGTAGATCTCGACGATGAAGCCTTACCTTTTGAACTCCCCTTTGAAGAAGTGATGGCATGTCCATCACGACCTATCACTGGAGGAGCGGCACGAAACTCAGGGTATTGCAGCATCATCGACTCCACCACCAATTCAAAGTCCAGACGTTGTTGGGTGCCCACCAAGATCAAACGTTGGCCTTCCTGTGAAAGTCCGCTCCTATCAAGGAGCCTAGCACCCATGCTTTCTGCATCATACGTCAGGCTGACGTCCACACCAACGCTTTTGAGGCAACGCTGAGTGCGTCGAAAGCGGTTCACATAGGAGCGCATAGTTTCACCTGAGTACCTCCTGATGTTTTCGAACTCTGCCAGGTACTTGCGCTTCTGGTACACGATCTTCTGCTCCATCGGAGATCTCAGAGCTTCCACGATCTTGTCCACGCCGTCCTCCGTGTAGAACTCCTCTATCGGCGTGTGTTCCAGCTCCTGTTCGGCCTCTCCTTGTAGTGAGTTATACAAGGACAAAGCCATCTCCTTCTTGCTCATGAAAGGAGCCACTTGAAGTTTCCATATTTCTATCTTCTTCACGAACTTGCTGTAAGCTCTGAGGTCATCACGATCATATCGCCATTGTGGCGGTTGCGGTGCAGCTCCACCACGCCACCTCACACCTTTTGATGGTCCGGCTTGAGAAGACCAGTCCTCCTCCTTCTTGCTCACCAAAGATCTTAGGGCCTTCAACAGCTGATCATCTGTTGAAGGAGTTGTTGATGACTGCCGAAGATCTCTAAGGTGCCGAGGTTGGTTTCCGTGAGGTTCCTGAAGGTCTCTTCCGAAGCGTGCTTGAGGTCCAGGACGTACTCGTTCTCCAGCACGTTCTTGAGGTCCATGAGGTAGATCCGGATCCACCACAGGATCAATAGTCGGAGTCTCCGACTCGGCAGCACGCTCACCAAAGTCAGAACCGTCAGGGTCAGCCGGTCGACGCTTCCTTCTCCTTCTTGAGCTCCTTGGCATAGATCCAGCCTTCTGCCCATAGGGAAGAAACATCCAGGTGCCCTGCTCATTCGACTTCTTGGCGGGGCTCGAAGTTCGGTAAAACTCTCTGCCACCACATGAGTTGCACATCCATCCATGAGAGCTCCATCTGCTCTCACCAGAATCACAACCCAAACACCTCCAGGTCTGCAATGGAGCTTGCTCAACATTGGGCTCATAAGGTCTTTGGATCGGATCAGCGGCAGGTGCTCCAGGATGATCTGCATAGCCATCCACCATGGGAGTCTCAAAAGACTCACCATACATGGGAACCCACCCGGGCTCTGCACCATGCATGGGAACCTCAAAGGGTTCACCCGCCAAGCCAGCCTCCAACTCGTCAAAGTCGAAGGTCGCCATAGAAGCACCAAACCACTGCGGCTCCGGTGCCAACTTAACAAAGCCAAAACCACAGCTCAAAGTGCTAAGGCTCTGCAACGAAGGTGCTTACTTTTGCCAGCAAGCCATCGAAAGGGGTGCTTCCCCAGCAAATCGAGAGATTGACTCAGGGCCCTTTTGTGCCAAAACATTAAGGCAAATGGCCAATCTGCAAATGGTGCATGAAACGGCATGACTGTGATTTTCAATGACGAAAGGCAAGAACTTATATAAACAAGTTCCAAGTGACTCACTACACCGGAAAATTGTCCGAATTGGAGCTCAGAATGCATCATCTGCTCCTCCAACTTGACCAAGCGTTCTATGCTGGTACTTGGCAAACCTTTGCAGGGTCCAACCAGTGTGAGACATCGTCAGGGTTCATGCAAATGTGTACCTTATCAACATCGTCAACAACAACAACAACAACAACAACAACAACAACAACAACAACAACAACAACAACAACAACAACAACAACAACAACAACAACAACAACAACAACAACAACAACAACAACAACAACAACAACAACAACAACAACAACAACAACAACAACAACAACAACAACAACAACAACAACAACAACAACAACAACAACAACAACAACAACAACAACAACACACACAACAACAACACACACTACACTACACTACTACACTACACTACTACAACTACACTAACTACAACACTACTACGGACACTACACACGACCAACCACTANCAGCACACTACACTACACACCATNACATCACTCATCATCATACATCATCATCAATCATCATCATCATACATCATCATCATCATCATCATCATCATCAGCATCAGCATCAGCATCAGCATCAGCATCAGCATCATCAGCAGCAGCAGCAGCAGCAGCAGCAGCATCATCATCATCATCATCATCATCATCATCATCATCATCATCATCATCATCATCATCGACCCTCACCGAAAAAAGCGGGCGGCTTCGACATCAAATCAACTGCACCCGTTAATAAAATGCAGAAAATCTAGCTATGCGTCCGAAATGAAGGAACTGGCCTTGCACATCGCCAGACTCAATTCGATCCAAGCGTTTCTCCACCACTTGCAGTCTTTGCAGCATGTCTCCAAAGCCATTCGCAGTGGCTCCATCCATTGGCTTAGAGTCCATCTGTCGAGCTAGGTTTTTTTACAATTTTTTACAAAGAAAAAAACACCTCTGCACTGCACCGGATCTACTTACCTTGCCAAACAAACATGTTTATATAGATCAGGACTGAGGTCCTAGGTGGGTGTCGGTGTCTGGCTGGAGAAAAACAGCTTCGGAATTGACTAGTTTGAAATGGCCGTGCTGAAACCCATTGCCGCACGCATTCCCGGACTTAAAACATCAAACTTTGAAAATCAACGTCCAAGTGTTATGTTGAAAGTCTGCCAGGTCTTTCCCAACCCCTTTTTTTCAGCTGCACTGCTCCGTCAGGGAGACTTATAGCCAGGCACAATCACTCCTTCAGCATCTCTGTGGCCAAGGACCTCGTTCATTCTTCGCCTGCAACAATGGGGAGGAAGCTCTTCAGCATGGCTTCAGCAAGTTCCCTATTTTTGAGTCTATTACTATGGGCTATTGACTCTAGACACACTCAATCCACCAATTTTTTGAGGGCTCATACAAACTTACACTGATACACAAGAGATTGGCAACTTTGGGCCTTTGATTTTACAGATCATATCCTTGAACTGAATTTGCAAGTGGCCGCAACAGAACCATTTGTACCAAAAAACTTCCGTGCTACTGGTACACTGTCCAGCCTCACAACTTTCCAGTTGAGGGTATCGAACATCTCTGCCACCTTGTCTTGCTTTGCCACGAGGAGCGCACGCATGCCCAGCGGCGTGGACTTTCGTAATTCTAGGGTCAAACCGTTTTCAACCGTAAGGCCGGCCACTGCCCAAATCCAACCACTACCATCATCATCTCCTACAATGGGCTCTCCTTTCTCCATACTCTCCCGAAAGTTCTGGAAGGCAACCTGAAAGGGGCAAGTTCAGCTCAGGCTCTGTTGAAAACAGAATGAACTGATGGAAAATTCGGCAGCACTCTGTACAGTTTCATGTAAATATAGATCACTAGCAGGATTGTTTCACCATGGCTTTTTACAAGAGAGTTGGGTTCCAAGCCAACTGCATTAAAAGAAATCCTTTCTTTGGAAATCCGTTTCGATTTAAGTTGTTTCGGACCTCGTGATCTCCACGGCCATGGAAATCACCATTTCCGAAGAACTTGGTGATCAAATCACGTTCCAAGCCTTTTGGAGCACCGCCAGCCCCGCTGATGGTCTCAGTGTAGAACTCCTCTACGTTCACGTCACCATAAAGTGTTTTCTTCTTCGTCATGAATTTCACAGCTTGCCTCGTCATCAACCTCAACAGAATCTGTGGAATGACTGTTGGTCCAGAAGGCAGGTGGAAAAGAATCTATGAAAAGCCAACAGGTTCACCACGCATGTTCTTGCGAAAAGACTTACCTTCACACCCATCTTGTTTATGAAATGAACTTGTGCGGGTTTGGGTACGGGTAGGATATCCACAATTTATCTACAGTAGAGATGTTGATAGTATTGTTGTGAACAGCTGGGAAATCACACCATGCCTAGTATATTTGTAGAATGACCGTTGCAGGTTTTGAAAAAACCATAAACATCCCCCTGACATTCCTTCACAACATCCATAGGCAATCTACAGGAATAACAATTGACTGCTACGAACCTGATTGCAAAGGTAAACAAAAACGTCTTGTGCAGTCTGTGAAGGTACCTTGGTTCTTTATGAAATGATACCAGAAAATCGCCATTTTACTGAGTCAAATGTTGAGCATTTCATCAACGTTGGCTCACGGGTTTTCATCCTTTCTTCTCTCCTTCTTGTTTGGGGATCCAGATGTTTCTGCTGTGCCTACTCGCAACTGCCAACACTCCTTAGTAGCAATTGCTTTGCGAAGAAGGCACGAATCGTTTCTGTCCCTGGTGTTGGACTGCACCCTTCTGCTGCTGAAAGCACTACAGAACATCAAAGTAGAGCAACCATACCACGCTAGAGTTGCCAATATGACTCCTCTTGCACAACTTGTTGAACGCATTGCCGCCATGTTACAGGCGCCCTTCAAAAAAATGGTGGGAAAACACCCCTGTGAAACTTGAGCCGGTCCGCACGAAAGTCTTTAAAAAAAATAAAATTCAAACCCTTTGCGAGATGCAGTTGCGACACGCAGGGCACAACGATTGCGATGACAATGATGACACTGGCCATGCAAGTTTTTCGTGCGTCAAATGCCGACCTCACTTTACAGAAAGCGACATGAAGCACATACCTGTTGCAATCCTTTCATGAGTGGAAACATGGTCAGATAATTTTTAAAGGAAGAAGAATTGTTACCGGAAGCAATTGGTGCTTGCAACTAGAACTACCGAACAGCATACTGAAGTCCATGCTTTTGGTTGCTACCAAAAAAAGTACTGGGGCAAACGGAACCTATTATTGTGCATCAATTTATTGAAAACTGTTGCCAAAATGTGTTCATTGCCGTTTGGCGCTTCGCACTCGCAGGCGGAGAAAACAATTACAACGA
Organism: Breviolum minutum Mf 1.05b.01; assembly: GCA_000507305.1. Classification (NCBI taxonomy): domain Eukaryota; class Dinophyceae; order Suessiales; family Symbiodiniaceae; genus Breviolum; species Breviolum minutum. The sequence continues at coordinate 34,391 of DF241354.1, read as the reverse complement.
CATGGCATGAAACATTGGAAACCACCTGTGGACGAACAAGGGCACCCTTCTATGTTCCACGAAGCTGTGGAAGCTGTGACAGAGTCAATGGCGGGTAGGACAATGAGCAATTTCAATGATTTTGAAGGCGTGCTGGTTTCAGCTGGTCGAGCAGGCGGGACATGCGTGAGGAAAAGGCATAAATTCAAGGAGCCGCGGGAACTACACACACTTCGTTTGGATCGTAGATGCGCCAGGACAGTCCAAGACCGAAAACGCTTAACCTTCTTGATTCAACGCCGGCACAAACAAGAACTCCAACTTGGAAGACGTGGAAAGTGAATACAATTTTACCATGCAAAACATCCTGGAAACACCTTCCAGGAATACAAGCAGCATCGCACCGAACAGTTTCGCAACAACCGGAACTAAACGAATTTGCCGACATGTTTGAGGAACTCTCCTGGTGGTGACTTGCTATACCGACACAATTTACAGAAATTGCGTGGGAAAAAGGTGATGTGTACAAAGCAATCAAGCGGATGAAGGTGCAAAAATCAACTGATGAATGTGGCCTTGTCGCAGAACTTTTGAAATTTGTGCGGGATTCCTTCATTGACACTTTAGTGGTTCAATTCAATGATTTCATGCGGACTGGACAGGTACCAACTGATTGGCGGAAAACATCGCTCAAAATGCTGCCAAAAACTATGCGTGCTAAGTTAAGGTTCCTTCAGAATACCGCCCGATGCCCGATTGCAACCATACGACTGTTTTACAAATTTTTTGCATACATGCTTTCGGGACGGGTGGAAACCCAGCTGGAAACGCATCAGCCAGAAGAACAACATGGTTTTCGGGGTGGCAGACGTGTGGAAGAACATTTGGTGACTACGCACCTAGTCTTGGACAAACTTTCCAGCGCAAACGTGCCAATTTGGATTGTCAGCCTGGACTTGTCGAAGGCTTTCGACCGAGTACATTGGCCAGCACTATGGCGCGCTCTTTCAGAACAAGGCCTTTCAGAACACATGATTTGGATGATCCAAAACTTGTATCGAAACCAACAGGGGCAAGTTGTTGGCAGCAATGGTTGCAGCAGGTCTTTTGCTATACACGGTCGAGTACGACAAGGATGCGTTTTTAGCCCCCGGCTGTTTTGTTCGGTGTTGGAAATGTCGATGGCGAATTGGCGTGATGAAATGGAGCATTTGGGTTTAGATTTGTCAGATGGTGGCCGCCGATCATTGCTGGACTTTGAGGTTTGGAGACGATATTTGGCACCGATTACCATGGTATTGGCGTACTCTTAGGCAATCTTGTTGAAAACATTGCCGCAGTGAGATTACATTTGAATGCACAGAAAACAAGAGTCCTTACAACGCAGGTCCAACCACCGTCACAATTGCAAACGCCGAACGGATTGACCATATCGTTCTTGACAGGGAATCAAGCCACAAGTGGCTTGGATGCATGTTGACGACGTCAACGGTACAGACCACATCATGTGATGTTGAGTGTCGATTGCGGGCCGCGGCAAAAGCTTTCAATGCACACACGTGGATCCTCTGTGACCCGAAGGTTTCGATCGCTCAGAAAATCGAATATTTTGATCGAGTCATTTCTCCCATTGCGTGTTTTGCAGCACGACACCGAACCGTATATCGCAATGACCTACACAAAATGGATGTTGCACATCGCCGACTTCTCCGGTCAGTGGTCGGGCCTCCTCGCAACATGGATGGGACATTGCCATGGCGTGAAGTTCTGCACATTTGGAATGAACGCGTTCGGGTATTCACTTTGCAGGCAGCATCCAAATCATGGTCGGATCTTTGTTTACGACACCATTGGAATGTGGCACAATATTTCGCAACATTACCTGGGCATCGTTGGATCAAAAGGATATCAACTTGGCAACCAGCAGGGCATAAGCGCATTGGCCGGTCAAAAAACTGTTGGGATACTATGCTCACAAGTTTTTGTCGGTTGAAGGGCCTCGCTTCATGGGAAGTACTTGCTGAGGACGCAGACTTCTGGAATTCGGTGCTACCCGAATTTCTCGCATTCAATTTGCCCAACGTTATGTACAAACGGAGTTGGGATTACGTTTGTTCCTTTTGTTTTGCCTGAAACAAGCTTCCGGATGTGGCATGCAGGGTTGACCTTGACTTTGACCTTGGGGTTCGGGGTGATTATTTGAAACACGTTGCCCTACGAACAGGACGGGTGAAACTATAATTTTGTTGTCTTTGAAAATCTTCTTAGGGCATTTTGCTTAATTTTTTTTCGGTCATCTCAATTCGATTGTTTGAGCAATGCCGTGTGCAAGAAACATAATATTCTGGATGCAACCTAATTGCGGAGAGCCGAATCGTCTCCGCTTTTGGGTTTGACGCATGGTTCCAAACACGAGACAATGTTTCAACCCTTTGTGAGCGCCGCGCCAAGGCGAATCTCCAGTTGCCATGCGGTACATGCTTCACATCAAGCCGGAGGCGCCTCCATTTTTTCCGATTGAAATTCACCGCACGTTGGGCATCTTCACTGTCATAGGCTGCGTGAACCAAAGCGTTGTCAACATACGTCAATTCGCTGCTGCCTCTTGTTCGGGTTCGGTCCCTTCGTCAATGGAAATGGCTGGATCCTCCAAATGTGGCATCCACCGTCGTCAACGATATAAAATTGTCCCAAGCATATTTTTTTTTCACCAGACAAGAAAATGCGATACATACATGGACATTCCAAAAATGTCGTTGCATGGTGGGTGGAAAAATTTTAAATGCATCATGCAAGTTGCTCCTCCGTGCCATACCAACAACTCTGTTGACTCATGTTCGCATGTATTGACAAAAAAATACCCGCGTTCTTTTACGCTGAGAAATGTCACTTTCCATTTTCAATCGCTCCTTTCCTGATGTGGCCTTCATGACTGACGGCTAAAGGGATTCATTCGTACATAATACAACCGCAACCCAATGCGCAAAGGAATGCAGCCCCCTTTTCGACACACCTTTGCAACCAGGCGTCCCACATCGTTTTTGGACTTTGTTGTGGAAAATCCAGAGGGGAGGAACATTCTGTCGTGGCTAAAAAATTGCCGCGCGAGTTCCTGGAACAGCGGGAAAAGGACCGAGGAAAAAAAAAATATCACAATGAATGTCAAAGTGCAAGTATTAAATTCCCTCCGCTCAACAAATTTTCACGATTTGAATGCGCAGAATCCACCAACCACATTTTAAAAAAAGGCCACCGGATCAAGAACTACCGCTTCGTTCTTACATGTCCACTGCCATGCACATTGCGGCGGAATGTCGGTCGAAAGTGGTGACAGCCGCACGGTCACAATCACAGCGAGCACAGGGCAACTTCAAAGTTCCAGCTTTTTACTTGAGGCATAAATTGTCGGAACCTGCCGCTACCAGGCTGGGAGTGGAAAATCTCCGTCCACACTGTGGTGCGAATGGAGGTCTTCATGCAAAAAGCGGGCAACGACTGCAAGGGCTGCTGCATGGGTAAGGTGCTCGGAGGGAAGGCGGGTTGTGAGTGGTGATAGCAAACTTCGGATTTGACCTCGATGCGACGGTCGTCGACTCTGGACAGAACTGTGCACGGACCAAGTGGTGGTTGCAAAGAGTGTATAAAGGGCGACGGCACCGACAACAACCTGGACTGGGAGATGCCAACCGAGACGACGCACAACGAGAACCCCGAAAAGGCTTGATGGATATTTGCACTCGGTGGGGTGGGGTGTGGTCGGCTCACTGGACCTTCCATGTATGGAATGAGTGCCTTGCACTTGCTCCTGTAGTCTATGGCGCGACAACGTTTTTACCGTACAGCGGCAAATTCTAACGACTTTGACTTTGACTTTACGCGCGCATGTCCGAAGACAGTCCCTTCTGGGACGGAAAGACTTTGAGACCAAAACATCAACGATTGAAACAAAATTGTAGAAATCAACGTTCAACTGCATCCAAAACACCCGATCTTGTGATAACGTTTGAGAATGACGAAAATATTGCATGCTCTGACATGCGCCAGGTACACGAAAACGGGGGTGCCCACGGCATGATTGGACAAACAAATCGGTGCCGCGCACGCGATATCAACAAGTAGGTAATTGGGAAATGCTGGCGCAAGTTCGGGCGTTGTGGATGTAATTAAATGGTGATCTTGTAACGTTTTTTTCCACTCGTTGATGTTTTGGTCTGACGTTGCTTCCGCCCTAGGAGGGGGGCTGGCTTCAGATTGGCAAATGCAAAGTCAAAGTCAAACTCATTTAGGGTCAGTGTCGGAGACTGCTCGGAATTCCATTAATTTCAGCAGCAGCGCGTTCATTTGCGATGCATTTGCAAGCGGTAATTCCGCCACATCAATGTCAGATTTATAAATCTTGCGCATGGAGTCGGCGATGAGAAGATACCTCTGATTGTACAAGTCACGATTGGCAGAATTCTCCGAATTTGGCAAAGCATGTTGCCACTTTGCGTGCGCATCGGTGGGCTTAACGTGTGCTCTCCTGGCATCCGTTAGTTGCGTGACGTGTGGGCCGCCCACAGCCTACGAGGAGAATCAAAACCACCCCGTGGAGAGTTAACATTACACTAGATTTGTTTGTTTTCTTTTCCCTCCACGTGGCCTAAAGGGGCGACCTTTCCAAATTGCCATTGATAAAATTTCAACACCATCCATCCAAACCATGCGTTCTGAGATGCCTTGTTCAAGCAAGCTTTGCCAAGTGTTGGCCCATGGACACGGTCAAATGCCTTTGACAAATCTAAATTTACAACCCACACCGGAATACCAACATCCAAGGCTTTGTCCATGAATACATTTGCGGTGAAAACATCTCCTTCAATGCGTTTGCCAGGAGGAAAGCCGCGTTGCTCTTCCGGGTCTTGGAAATGAAGTTGATGTTCGATTCTGTCCAAAACAAGACATGCGAATACTTTATCAAACAAACGGATGTTAGCTATGGGCCTAAAATCAGCAACTTGTTTTGGCCGCATATTTTTAGGCAACATATTGAATAAAGTGTTAATGGTCAATGGTCAATGGCCAACCCTGTGTGTGAAACAATTTCATATATACATTACCGTTTGCAGAAATGTAAAAATTCAGGGAGCATTGACGACCATAAATCCTGATCCATGGCAGCTACTTCCCATGAAGGTAGGCCCTTCAGGCGGCAAAAATTTCCAATGATGCTGTCCCAAGAATTTTTCGGGCGTCCAACCCGTCTCCGCCCACAAGGGTTCCAATGCAAAACCCGCTTGAGCCACCGGTGGACTTTGACTTTGACTTTGATCCTGTATGCCGAGCGGCGGCCCATTTAGGGCACAGGAAGTGAAACGCAAAAGCATTGTATGTACAAATTAAAACACGAAAACGTGAAAAAATAACATCATCGCTGGCAAAAGGAAATGAAGTCGGTGTAGTATTGAAACCAAAGATCGGTGCTTCCAGCAGTGTCAATCCAGTTGCCTAAGTGATGCCAACGGCAAAAATTTTGCAGAGGAGTTTGCCATTGAAAAAATGGACGTCCAGGCCTCCCACCTCCTGGATTCCAATGCAAGATGCGTTTTACCCAACGATTGTCATCAAGTAAAGCAACGTAATTTGCAAATTTCCAATATTCAGATAAATATTTCGTTGACCACATTTTGAAACCATGGTATTCCAATTGTTGATCAATCCGTCTGTGCCATGCATGAAGTATTGTATGCCATGGCTGGGTCCAATCAATGTCAGCTGGCGGACCCACAACACTTTCTTTCTTTCGCCCGTTCGAGTCACCTCGATCCTAAAAGGACATGGGGAACCTTTTGTTCTTCACATGCTTTCACAATATTTTACAAATGCTGCCTCTGCAGCTAACCATTGGTTACAATTTTGGGCTGCCACCCACCAATTTCGCTCGCCAAAATATGTACATGAAAACGAAGCGAATGCCTGATCCCACCTTTGGGGCGGTCGGCCTCTGCTTCTGGATGGTGCGGATGGAAAGTTGTGCACCCAATCATCCAAAGGCATCCAGGCAACGGCTGTAGCAGCCCAAGAAAATTGATTGGAAACAATCTTTGTTGCCAAGCGGTATTGGCTTTTAAAATATTGATTGCTCCACGACGGCAATGGATGTAAATACGCAGCGTGTTCCATTCTTTGGTTCATTCTCCTCATGGTGTTTTCCCAAGGTTCATCAGGTATGCGAACCCAACCAACAATAGACCTCAACATCCGCCGCTGTACCACGTCCAATTTGTGCAGAAACCTTTGCGTCAGTGGCAGTGAAGCCAAACCAAACATTGCAGTCGGAGAAACGGTTGCATGAAATAATTTCAATCTCAGTCTGAGAGACACGTGTTTGTTCAACAATATCAATTTATGCTGATGAAATTTGCCCCATGCACATTGTATTCGATACATGAGTTCCACCTCNCCAGGCACTGCGCCAGTTTGATGTTGGTACATTGCCATCAATAAATCCAAATAACCATCCCGGATACCTTGTGCAGTTAAAGCCGCAAACAATGCTCCATGTTCAACTTTGTCAAAAGCTTTTCGCAAGTCCAAGCTAGCAAACCAAATCCCGCATTGCCATTCCAACGTTTTGCCAATAATTGCTTCTAACACAACGAAAGCATGGTCAACACCTGTTTTCGGTCTAAAACCGACTTGGTCCACAGACTGTTGGTAATCCAACTGGCGACGTAACCGTAGATGCAATAACGAAGAAAAGATTTTGTAGGTAATTTTCAAAATAGCTATAGGTCGCCAATTGTTGGTTTCTGACAAATTCCCAGATTTTGGCAGCATAACAAACTCGCTGTGACGCCATGATAACTCCAATTGCCCTGTTTTGAGACTAGCATTGAACAAATCCAGTAAACAGAGTTTTGTCTCAATGCTTGCATACTTGAACATTTCAGCAAAAAGCCCATCACTGTCTGCGCATCGCCCGTTCTTCATCTTGGTTAAAACATAGTCAAGCTCACCCATCGAGAACAATGGAACATTGGCACCTTCATCACCATTCCTGACATAAGGCTGCAAATTTGATGCGGGAAAGTCCAGTGCGAATATGTCCTGCAAATATTCCGCAAACATCTGTGGCGTTGGTTGTTGTTCTGCATTGGATCTTTTGTGTGGTTTGGCCGGGTCATGGTGTACATCATCCAAACGGTCGAGTTGGACAAATTCTGCCAAAATGCGTTCCGTTCGCAAATTGCGTCTTTCCCGCAAGTGTTTCCTGATATGTTTCCGAATTTGTTTTGACGCCTCCATCCTTTCGTGTCGGCATTGGCTGCCCCTCCTTTGTTGCAATAGTTGTTGGAAATTCGGGTCTTCCCAAAACTTGGTTGCTTTTGCATCTCCAGAAACCAAGGTTTGTTTTTCTTGCTCCACTGCATTCAATATTAAACTCTCGATACCTTGTAATGTTGTAGGATTTTGTTGTTCCAATGTTTGGTTCAAAATTTCATGGTACAAATGTGGTATTCCATTTTCATCCAGACTTGGTTTCCAGCGCTTTTTTTGCTTTGAATTTCCGTTTTTTGCTTTGTTGTTTCGTATGCTTTGGCAAGTTCAACAAACAATATACAGCCCGGTGGTCGGATCCGAGGTCAACATCGTCGGTTGCAAAGCTCTGCAGCAAAGAAAACGACATGGAACATAGAATGAAGTCAATACGTCGTCGCACGCCCATGCAGCTGCAAAACGTCCAAGTCGCTTTGTTTGGATCATGGTGGCCATCATCGTTTGTAATTTGCAAATCAAAATTCTTCGCCAAATCTGCTAAGCAATCACCTCGAATACCAACGTTCAACTGTGTGTTAAAATCACCACCGAGGACAATCGTGCGGCCTTGCCTCCGAGCATCATCCAACACCCATGCAAGCTGATCATAATACCTGTACAAATCATGGTTCGAATATCCCATGTGGGGTGTGTAGGTTGCAACAAAACGTGTCACTCCGGCCTTCATCATCATGTCAACAAAACATATCCTGCTAGAAGGTGCCTGTGAAAATTTGATGTTGCGAACATGTTTGCAATGGACCAGTACAGCCACTCCAGCCGCCACTGTTGGTTCCGACGATGCAAACATATGGTGCCCGCCTTCTAGAACAATATTTCCACCAGCATATCGAGTTTCACTGAATAAAATAATGTCCCACTCAATGTCTGCCAGTTCCAATAATAACTCTGCAAATTTTGTTTGTGAATGTACATGTGCGTTTTTCGCAAAAATGTGGAACTTTGTTCCTTCCATGCCTGTGTTTGAATTCTGTGTGGTCAAGGTTGGCTGAATCACATGACTAGTGTGCAACCTGGGTGAAACGAGCTGACTCGAACGGAGCTGTCCCTAGGAGGCAGTGGTGCCTCCAGGTTCCATTTTGGATTTGCCTGACCCTTTGCCTTGTTTCTTCNTCTTGCTCCGACATCTTGTCCTTGACCGACTTCATTTCCCCCTCCACTCTTTCCATGCGCACCGACATACTGGAATTCAAAGTGCTCACTTGTGCCTGGAGCGGTTGGAGTCCATCTTGGATTTCTGACCGTACAATACGAGCAATTGCATCTACAGAAAGACGCTCCACATCTCTTGTCAGTTCTTGTGTTGTCGATTCACTTTGTACCGGACTCCCTTCGGCTGCCTCTTCATTCCCATCCATTTCATGCAGTGGTGATGTGAATCTTCGGTTTTTGGCGGGCCTGTCCGGCGTCATGCTTGCCATCGCGTTGAGAACCGACGTAGGAACGCTAAAACAACTTGAGCTTGAGCCAAAATGCACGTCAAGTTTTCGAAGATCAGTTGTATAAATTTTGCGGTGCCCAGCAGCAAAACAAACCACCGATGTAATCATAGCATCCAAAAATTTCAGGCGAGATGCCATTGAAACCATTTTGTCACAGAGAATCCATTTGTGAACATGGAATGCACGGGCCGCACTTTGTAATCGGTGGTCAATATCGTCCTGTCGTCTGCCTGCATTTTCCGTCGACAACATACAACCCAGCCACTTATGGGACGACGACTGGTCCAACACTGCAATCTCCAAACCAGCGCGGGTCTTCAATGTCTTTGGTGGTTGCGCTTGAGTTGTCAAAGCCTTTGTTTTTGCAGCGTTGAGTTTGAGACCAACCTTTTCGAGTGAAGTCACCAGTTTATCAGGCAAAAAACCAAGTTGTTCGGCAGATCCTGCAAACAACAAAATGTCGTCCGCAAACCGAAGATCCAATAAGGGTGGCCCACCATCTCCTAAGTCCAACCCAGTGTGTGAAACATCACATCGCCATTCTTCCATCGCCAATTGCAGTACGGAACAAAATAAGCGAGGGCTTAATACACACCCTTGTCGCACGCCAGCCTTGATGCAAAATTCACGGCTCACATCCGAGTGTCCAGTGATTTGTCCCGTCTGGTTCGAATACACCACTTGCAATAACCAAACTAAATGAGCTGACACCCCATGTAATCGCAAACCGCGCCATAAAGCATCCCAGTCCACGCGGTCAAATGCTGTCGATAAATCTAGACTAAGAATCCACAACGGTCTGTTGGCCAACAATGTTTTGTCGATCACCATATTAGCACTCAACAAATGTTCCTCGATCCTCCGGTTCGTTCTGAAACCATGCTGTTCTTCAGGTTGAGCATGTTCCAACAGATCCTCGATGCGCCCCAAAATCAAGTATGCAAATGTTTTATACATGAGTCTGACCATAGCCATGGGTGAGTGCCCACTCCTTGCAATAATGATTTTGATATTATCTTGGTGATACCCACTCCTTCCAATAATATCCAATAATAATTCTGATGAAATTATCTGGGGGCGGCCGTACCTCTAGTTCAAACCTCAAGGCCCCCCCCAACAACATCCAACACCACTCAATCCCAATGATAGATTCTATCTTCAAAGGAATCCTGAAAATTTATTCCAGGGGTACCTGGCCCGCAGCAGCACCAAAAATAATTCAAAACAATTCAAAACATCTCCAAACACTGCATGCGAGGAGAGAACATGTCAGGAAATTTATTCTGGGGGGTCGCTACCCATCCATATCCCAAAAAGTAAATTCCATTCAAAAAATGAAAAAACACATCTCTAACAAATGAAAGAAATTATTTTGTAGGGTGGCTACCTCTCCGCACACCACCAAATAAATTCCCATCCAGAAAAAAACAAGGAAAAAACAATCCATAACAATCCAATAGTCACCAGTCCCTCAAAACTACAACTGACAAAAAAAAAAACAATCAAAAACACAACCGTGAGCATCGAGAAAATTATTTTGGGGCGCCACCACCCCGTGGCGCCCCACAAAATGAATCCCTGACAAATAGATTCAATCGAGTGAAGGCTCGGGTAAATTATTTTGGGGGGTGTTTTGGGGTGAAGATGGCCCAAAATGCGACAACTATTGGGGGAGGGAGAAAAGAAAAGCACGATTTTCTCATCAAAAGGCCTCGGAAGGGCATCAAAGGGAGACTACTGAATTAATTTGGGGGGCTGGAGCTTCATGGTCTCATCCAAGCTTTAAATCCAAAATAATTTGTTTGGTGATGACATTTTATCTCAAGGTTTGGAACGCCATGAAATAATTCTCTGACATTCACTGAACAACCTCCAAATAATTTACCCAACCAAAATTTGCACAAATTATTCCTCAGGCCAATGAGTTGTCAAAATAATTTCTATTAAAAGAAATTATTTTGAACAAATTATTTTGGAACGTCACGTGGCCTTCAAAATAATTTGCCAAAACATCCGTGATCGTTTTGGAAGCATCTGGAACAATGTCTTATTCCAAGACGATGGTATTTCCACCGTATGCAAAATTTGGTTCATGATGCCCAGGAAGGCTGTCACAACATTGTCTGGCGCAAAATGCAACAACTCAGCCACCAAGCCACACTCATCCGAAGCTTTGTTCATTTTTAGCCGCTTGATGGCACCAGCCAACTCCTGTAAGCTCCAATTTGGTTCTGTCAAGTGCAATGGTCGGGTTGGATTACCTGGATGTCCATGAAAAATATTTTCCAACATGTCTGCGAAATCATTGGCTGGAGGATGTTGTGCGCACTGTCGAACGATGGTGTGCGACATTTTTTGCAGCATTTTCCATTGGTTTGGCATGTTCAGCAACTGTTGAAGTCTAGAAGATTTCCATGCACGAAGCTCACGTCGATGCAATTTTGCAATGTCAAAAGATAATTGTTTTTTGATCGAACGTTCAACTGCTTGTCGGCGTTGAGCGCGCAAATCTCGCAATGCATTGGAGGATTCATATTTGCTTCGTCTTTGTTTGCTGTAACCTCCCTTCAACCCAGCATCAAACAATTCCTTCTCAAGCCCTGGCAAGTGCTCCGGGTCGTAAATGCTGTTGGCATCGATATGTTGCAACCCTATATGGTACAATGTAGCTATGCCATCTTCATCAAGGAATGGTTTCCAATGTTTGAGGGTCCTCTTGCGAAGATGTTTGCTAGTTTTTTGCACTTTCCATGTCAACAAGGCGAGCCACCGGTGGATGCAAAATAATGGGCCAAATTCCAATGGTGTTGTAAGCACATTTGAGACCAAGGTTTGCATTTCAATTGCCCCATGAAGCTTTGAATGCGTCCATTCCACTGGTGTAGGATTTCGTGCCACGCTTGTGTCCAATCTACATTGCGAGGCCCCACCACTGATCGAAGCAAGCGGCGTTGTAAAACATCAAAACGATGTAAATCCTGTTAGTATATACTTCTATGTCGTGCTGCGTAACAAGCAAGTCAGGTCAGGTCAGGCCTGCACGCCAAATTGGCGAGCCCTTTTCGGGCGCAGGCGCAAAAGGCATCTACTCTACATGGTATCTTGTACAAAATAAAATCCGGCTGTTCTATGTACAGCAAAATTCTATCACAGCGTTCACTTCATAGCGCACCAATCTGCGTAACAAGCAACAGGTGATATGACACAGTCAAAGTGTTCCAGTCTCTTTGAAATGGCAATCCGACTGTCGCAAAGTATCCACCTATTTGCGTTGAAAACTCTTGATGCTGATTGCAGTCGGTGGTCAACATCCCAAGTAGTGGATTTTTCCAACGTAGTTGTCAGCATGCAGCCAAGCCATTTATGGCTTGATTCCTGGTCAACGATAGATATGGTCAATCCGTTGGGTGTTTGCAATCTTGCAGGTGGCTGGGTTTGTGATGTCAAAATTTTTGTTTTGCCTGCATTCAACTAAAGGCCCACTGCCGCCAAATTTTCCACAAGTTTGTCCAACAATGTACCTACGACCTGGTAACTTGTTCCATAAATTAATATGTCATCTGCAAACCTGAAATCCAACGGAGCCGGTCCACCATCGCCTAAATCCAACCCCAAATCATCAACAGAAGCACGCCAACATGCCATTGCCATTTCGAGAACGGAGTTGAAAAGTCGGGGGCTCAAAACACAGCCTTGTCGCACGCCACCACGTGTCGGGAATGAGCGACTGCAAACATCATCTGCAAAGACTTGTCCTTCTTGGTTCCGGTATAAATTTTGGAGAATCCAAGTCATATGGTTTGAAAGACCTTGTTGGGACAGAGCACACCACAATGCTGGCCAATGTACTCGGTCGAATGCTTTGGACAAATCGAGGCTAATAATCCAAATTGGAACATTGGCACGCAATGATTTGTCAGACACCAGTTGCGTTGTCACTAAATGTTCCTCAACACGTCTGCCACTTCGAAAGCCATGTTGTTCCTCAGGCTGGGTGGATTCCAACTGTGCCTCTGTCCGTCCTAAAATCATGTACGCGAAAAATTTGTAGAATTTTCGAATGTTTGCAATGGGCCAATAATCTGAGGGAACTTTTGCACGACTGTTTTTGGGCAGCATTTTGAAGAGTGTTTTGTGCCACTCACGTGATACATCCCCACTCGTCATCAAATCATTGAAACTGTTCACTTATTTCGCAATAAAAAAGTCTGGGGCATACTTCAGCAATTCTGCGACAAGCCCACGCTCGTCAGCTGATTTTTGCTGTTTCATCCGCTTTATTGCATTGTACACATCGCTCTTCTCCCAAGCAATTTCTGTCAATTGGGGCGGCTGCAACTCACCGCCTGGATCACCAGCAAATGGTTGTTGGCACTGCGCCATGATAAAGGATATCGTTGTACACTGGCACAAATGTTCCCGGACTTCTGTTGGAGCATGTTTCATGAAAGTTTTAAAGGTCGCAAAAGCGCATACGACTCTTACTCTGCATTGGTTTGCCGACGCAAACGTAAGGACGTGGTCACAGGTGGAATGATGGTGTGTTGACACATGCAAAAAAAACAATGTCGAAACAGTAAAACATTGGCCATCAAATTCTGCCATGCATATTGCCGACCACGGTCAGGCCAGGCGTGCCTGCCAGAGGGGAGCTCTTTTTAGGGCGCAAACACAAAAAACACAATATGTACACAACAATTATTTCATGCGGCAGAAATTTACCAATGAACCTACATGTGATATCCACACGGTGTCATCCAGAGCCGCTTCTCTCCACGACCCAAGATTTGCGCACCTGCCGCATGAAGATTTGATTCCCACGTATGCCGTGGACGGCCCACGCGACGAGTACCAAAAGGATGCCGCAACAGCGAACCCAGGGGCTCTTTAAAGCATGAAGGCAGACTCGTCCAGCCAATATGATCACAAGATTGGACGATCCATTTTGCAATTTTTTTTCCGCACCTCATTTCTCACAGACATTCTGGTTTCAGCTGTTTTACCGACACCTTCCATGCATGTGCTCTTTTCGGTTTCCGGCGGCTCCAGATGTCCCAGCACCCACAGCCAATTCCAAGCCACTGCCCTTTAGCTCCGGGCGGGGACTCTGCTGGCGGCTGGTCGCGGGACGAGGCCCTCAGCCAGCACATCGTTGGTGAGAGCTGGATTTCTGTCTGTGGCTGCTTGCGACGCAATTAAACTTGCATACCTGACAGAAACTCTGCTCTGTCCATGGCACATGATTTTTCTGTCATCTTGCCGCTCGCTGCGACGCTGCGCGGCAGACTCCGGCGACATTTTTTTTGAGCGCATAGCCTTGCCTGGGCACAGGCTGAACCGTGGTCGCCCAACGAATCGGGAGCGCGACGGCACCGACAGCGACAAGCTGACAGCTTTAATTAATGCAATACGGAAGTTTCAGAAGCAACGTTCTGAAGATATCCGCCAGTTGGTACGTGGTGTCCAGGCCAAAGGGAATTGTTGTGAACGCGCGGCTGCCGTCCGGTCCGATGCGGAGTCCAACAAAGCTTGGCTTGCCGGGTCGAGGTGGGCAGCTTTGGTGGGATGACAGGGCGGCGGCATTGCCACCCTTGGCCGAGGGTCGGATGTGCTTGGTCGGGCTCAAGTGGCCGGGGGGCAGCTCGGCGTGCTAAGAGTTCACCCCAGCTCAAAAGCATTGCCGCAAGAAAAAATGACCCCCCGAAAAAAGAATCCGGCCGTAGGGTATTCTTTGGATATCTTTGGACGCGCGTGTGCAATCTGCCTAGCACTCTTGTGTCACATTATCGGAATTTCACGTTCGACGTCAAACGCAGCTCTGCACAAGTAGTCCTTGTACACAATCAAGTGTGTGAGTGCTTTGTCACGTGCCATGGTGATGCCCAATTGGTGGGCCAACTATCATGCGCATAATCGGTGATATTCCACATCCAATTTGACAAGACATATTTGGGAATGGCACGGTGTGATGCGTCAAAACACGCAACTGCGGAAATGTTTGTGAAGTACCCCAATCTATGTAAAGTCTACACCTGTGTGTCACACAATATCCATATGTTAGCGTGAAACCCCGTGCTGCTTCCTTTCAAGCAGCATGAAGTGAGAAGTGCACGTGGACCATCCTTTCATCAAAATTAGACGGTTTATCCCTTCCAAACGCGTACACAACTAAGGCAGTGAACACATCTGCGTATTTCGTCCCAAATGAGGGTGCGGCGCGATGCTGGGCCCCTGAATGTGGTGGGACAGCTAGGAAATATGTTTGTTTCATCGTTACGAAGGGCGGAAAGATGTGTGCATCATTTTTGGGGGAAACAGCTCCAACTCGGAGAGCATTGCAACACATCTGTTTTGCGGGGAGCTGTGGATCCAAATGGTTTTTCGAGCCGCTGTTTCGATATCATTTCAATCATGCGCAATGTCGAGGGTGTAAGCCTCCGTTCTTGGCTTATTGTTGTGACATGCGAGACGCCATGTTCAACACAAAGCAACGCCAGCAAAAATTCGGCCGGAATATACCTCGTCGCCTGTTTTTTGTTACGCCCTCCCGACGTGTGCAAAGGATTTGGTCCAAGGGAAAGCCGGCTGTCCTGCAACATCACGTAGCAATGAACACCCCGATGTTGCAGTCGGTATATGGTTTGGTTAGCATCTGCTTCAGTGACGGCGGCCGGGCACATGTGCTCGCACAAGCAAAGTAAATTGCTTGGTACATATGCTGCTCCCTATGACCTCAACGCGGTGTTCATTCGATCACGTGTCATGTCTGAGTTGCAGCTCGTGCGTGCGGGGGCCCATGGTGACACTTTCCATGACTGGAAGGTAATGGCAAAGCCGAATCTGTTACATCCGCACATCGTTGCTTGCTTGGAAAGTAGCCCATGTATGTTCACACATTGCCATTGCCGAACCTCAGGTGGCTGCAATGGGCAATGGATACTGCAATAAACCCGCTAGACGAGAAACAACAGGTGTTCCATTCTTTGACACAAATTTTGCCGGAGACCTAAATTGCAATTGTTTTGTCAGATTCCACCAACTCGGCGAATCGCAATCATTAGCACACGATACGGCGACAGTGTTTCACCTGAAAAAAGGTGGAGCGGGGGAAAAATATGATCTGCTTCTAACGAAGGTTTGGACTCTTTGTGTAGTTGATTGATCCAAACTAGGATCACGCATGGTTGAGTCGTGCGCTTGCGACTGTCAATTCACCGGTAACTTGTTGAGCAGCGGGGCAAAGATGCAAAGGTGTATACAAAGTGGACCTACACACTCTGGCCGCCGCTTACCTCGATGAATTTGGATTGGACATTGCCATGGCATGAACTTCTCTGGAAAGTTCTGGTTCCAAAATGTGGTCGCAACCGTGCTTGCAGCACCGTTGGAAAATCAGCGAATTATGTTGCGGTTGCATTGCGCCCAGAATATCGGTAGATCAAACAGTCATAAAGTCGCCGTCATGGAAAACGCGATTGCGCGAAACATACGTGGGACAAAAATTATACAAAATTCTGCCGTCAGAAAGGTCTACCATAATGGGAACGTGCTGCTATCCATACAAATGCCTTCTGGTCCTTGCTACCGAATCTCCTGTGCCTGAAACAGGCTGGTTTATCCCGCATACAAGTTTCACCATTGACCATTGACATTTGCACTAAACAAAGTGAAGCGGGCGGTTGCACAACGAACTTTTGTGCACAAACTAGTTTTCGTTTGTCACCTAGGCTCACAACATGAGGTAGGGTCATCATTTGTTGCAGTTGGAGCTGACGTTACTTGTGTCCCAAATCAAGAGGGCACGATCGTCTTCATCTCTTCACTGTCACTCTTTGTATGGAAAATAGTCAGGATTCCCTAGTGAAGTGTCCCAACCTACATGACTTCAAACGATGCATCAATTTAAGCAGCTTTGGGAAAAACAGGTTCTTCTTGCAATACGGATGGACTGGTGCCCCCACAAATTCAACAAGGACATGATGGGCGAACTTGCGTTCCAATTGCTCATTGCGATTATTGCAAGCGCAAAACAGAAGAAATGTGGCATATGACGCAGACAGCGCATTGCTTAATCACTTAATCATGAAAATTGCTCGTTTACATTGAGCCTATCTCAGGCACGAAATTGGGATAAACCGCACATGTCTTCATAGCTCCCTATTGGTGCGGCTTCAAGATTGGACAGAAATTCGGGGTAGGCAGCGGAGCAAGAAATAGAATAAATTCGTGGGACAAAAAAGACACATAGGACTCAAAAAAATAAACACAAGTAGTACCTGGGAAAGATGGGGACGGAATACTGCGCCTGTCACAATAAGGACACTGGAAGATCACTCCAACGTCACCAAACCTTGCGCCTGCCACGAAGAGTGAGAAGCCAACACTCCAAGGTCCAAATAAGAGTGAAACAAAAAAGTACCTGAAGAAGCACCAGAAATAAGTGCTATCGGCCATGAGTGTTTCAAATCTCTCACAGAGGGATCGCTATGAGGGCTTTAATGCTGAGATCTTCTGTTGGAAGGATCTCTACGCTCTTGAGTCACAACTCTGCTTGTACTCCTAGCTCTCTAGGCCCGGGCTCGCATTTTGATTCTGGAACCCTTGTGACTCATGTGACCTTGGATCTCGAAGCCTATACGAATGACGGGAAAGCAAACAACCCACGGGGCGCCAACGAATTTCCCGAGTTGCATTGGTTTTGTCCCTGAGAAAATTTGAAGTAGCGCAGGGACAGGGACCTATGTTGTACAAACCGGACGGAAACCACACACAAAATCAATGGCGTCGCAGCAAGATCTTTTTCCCATTTGAGTATTGAAAAGCTTCAAATCAAGAGATGGTGGGCCGAAAATTGGCAGTGCTGCCATGGCCGAAATGAAAAGAAAGCCCCCAAATGTTGCATGAAATAACAGACTTGACAATTTTGGACAAATAATCTGAGAAAGGACCTTCTATCCCCTTTTTAACGACTGTTCACAAGCAACATCCAAATTCAGGGCACTGACAAACATCACAAACTTGAGCCCAACAGGTCTTGAGCACCTGTTGCTCAGATTCAGGCCGGAACTTTTTCCGAAACCAAGGCATGCTCAGCCTCCTCCACGATCCTTCTCATGGTGTTCACAGTCTCCACAGGGAACCTTAGTTTAAACATGCATGAAATGCGTGAAACATGTCTCGATTATGCGGATCGGGAAGGTGATTCGACCTGTGAAACAAAAAATATCACAGTGTAGGCTTCTCTGTAAAAGGCAATGTCATACCATGCCACCAAAATCCACATCATCAATCCAAGTTCCAGCTGTTACCTTCAACCTGCGAACTACTTTGCAGCCGAAGAAACTTGCCCATGGCGCTCTCACTGCTAAGCATCACTGCGTCAGCACCATCCAGGATGGCATTGGCAACATCACAAGACTCGGCACCTCGGGTTAAGCTTACATGAGCTACATGCCACCTTTGGGAAGATGTTTTGGCACCCCAAATTCGTGTCAAGCAGCGAGTGGGGAAAGGCTTGTCCTCCATGGACGCAAGCATCTCTGTGGCGCAAACCGCATACTTGCCAGCGGCCTTGACTTGGTGCAATGGCATCCCACGGCATCAAGAAGAGAAGAGTTCGGTTCATCTTTTCTCCAAACGGAACAGTCTCATAAATTGCTTCAACGTCAGAACGCAAACATCTCAGGCCCAAAAAAACTCCAACTTACAACTTCAACTTTCTGAGGCAACTTGAAGTCTCAGGGCCGGCCTTGGTCTTCTTCAGCATCATCTTCTGTGCCATCCAGACCTTCTCCATGGGAATTTCCATGCCCAAGTCTCCACGAGCCACCATGATGCCATCAGACTCCGCCAAGATCTCTTCAAAGTTCCTGGCTGTTGCTAGGGGTCAAACGGCCGGAACTTTTCGTGTTAACAACTTCAGGGTTTTGGAGAAGTCTTGGAGCTTCACAACATCTTAGCTGCGTTTGTACAGTCCTTGCACTTACCACAATTTATTTTTAAGTGCATCTGCTTCGCCAAAGCGAGTCGCAGAACCAGACTACCATATCCGTC
Organism: Breviolum minutum Mf 1.05b.01; assembly: GCA_000507305.1. Classification (NCBI taxonomy): domain Eukaryota; class Dinophyceae; order Suessiales; family Symbiodiniaceae; genus Breviolum; species Breviolum minutum. Next base: position 15,597 of record DF241354.1, on the reverse strand, counting down.
CAGCACAACCACTCGGTCACTACTTTAGATCGAATCCTAATCACAAAGCTATGTATTGACTGAAAAAACCTGCAGGAGACACTTCAGGCCCTCGACGTTTTCGATCTTGGAAATCACCTGGCAACGGATCGGATCCAGGGTTTCAACTTAGCTAACCCCCAGCAACCTGCACATCATCTCCCGAGTTGTGTTTCGCCGGGTTGCCTTGATGTCCTTTCCACCAAAGTGTTTTCTGCAGTCCTTGACATCATCGGCACTCCTCATACTAAGGTAGGAGAGAACATCAAGATAAGTCTGAGATGAACATAAAACATGAGGAACTTTAGTCAATAGTGAAGCTGGATAAAAATATGTTTCCCTAATGTTTCACTACTGAGTTACTAGTAAGAATACCATTAACTTTCATTTACTTGGATGCAATTTCAAAGAATGCATTTTTTAGGGCTTAGGACCTTTAGGTTTTCGAGTTTCGAGTTTCGGCCGCGGAGGTGATGGTGAACTTACTTCGGCTCGAGTCTCTGGACGAAGCTCAGGGCAATGTAGTCTGCGTTGTTGGGCACAGCCCACTCCTCGATGTCCTCATAAAAACACCACCGGAGCCGCGCAGATGATGCTACCCTATCAGCACTCAGCCTTTGCCGCCTTGCCCCCCCTTCCTGTTCAATCTGAAGAAACAAATACTCCCAAATGAAAATCTCTGGCTATGGCCTTTTACCCTACGATATCCTATGATTGACCATTGATGTTTCCACTGAAAGCAGGAAAATAATGGCCATGCACAAAAAACACTCCATGCTTCCAACCAAAAAACAGGCTGTGGTCCTTGATCTCGCGCTCGCCCACAACTGGGATCTCGACCTTGACACCTATCAACTGCTGAAGCCGAGCCAAAATTTGACACCGATGATCTGTGGTGACCTTCGCACTTTCTCTGATATCCTTTCCTTCTGACAAAAAACAAAAGGAATATGTTGTGTGTCTTTGTCAAAATCTAACCACGCACTTGATTTCCTTCCATGACTCAATACATTCTTCTAAAAATAAGTGTTGCATGCAGCCTGGCACGTTGACATTCTTCTTCTCTCCAAGCTTGCAGTCGTTGACCACCTCCCGGCCAAAAACTCTGGAATCAGTGCTTCTGTGTCTAGCTATTTCAGCCGATACCAACGCCTTGCACATCACAAAGTCGTCACCGCATTCCTCTACGATCAGGATGCAAGTACCATCCTAGCCGCGAATTTAGGCTCATGACATGACAAGCACAAGAGCTTGAGAAGAGGTCGTTTGCCCTGGAAAAACTCACATGTGTACTCATACCACAATCCCCCCTCTCCCTTTCAATGATACGTGGTGCGTCTCTTTTTTGGAACCTCCAGGATTTCCAAACGCCTTTGAAACCAGGTCCTGGACCAAAATGCGCTGGCCCTTCTTGACGCTCTTGGGGAGCTGCGCATAGGTAATGGCCACCATGGACTCATCTCCCTGACCCAAACTTCGTTCTGACCCAAGTCATTCCTGTTTTACTACGGCTCAAAAGTCTTTACCTCCCACAAAATGAGTAAAACCAATTTATTCCACTAAAACGTCTCCGGGATTCCCTTTAAAAAATTGATACCTTAACGCAGCATGGCTATAGCTACTATGAAACCCCACCTTCTGCTCATAGTCAGTGACCAACTTGAAGTCCTGTCCAGCCTTCAACTCCTTCTTGGAATTGTAGACCTGAAGGCAACAAGGCAACAAGGCAACTGGCAATGCCATCATCTCCGAATTGCGAAATCGATGTTGAAAATTCAACTTTGCAAACTCAGATTTCATCCTTATAGCAAACTTCTGGCCCCGACTCTCACCCTTGGCAATTTCCCACCGCTACCTCGAAGGTTCCTGTGCGAATCTCCGGGCCACGGGTGTCCATCAGGATCTGCAGGCATCGCGCCGTCCAAATCATGGCACAATTGAAACATGTTGAAATTGATTCTATGTACTTAGGGTACTTGTGTATCATCTACCCCTTAATCAATTCCATTTAAGATGATGCCAGTCTACAATAGATTCAATAGATCCCAGTGTAGCTTTCTCAGAAGAACAATGGCATTTTTCCCCACCATTTCCCACCTTCATCTTGCCCTTGAACTCAGGAGCCAACTCATACGCCTTTTCCAAGTTGGCCAGCTTCATGCTCTGCTCCTCAAGACAAGGTGCTTCCACCAAACCCTGCGAAAAGTGAGTTTTCAATCATGGGAATTCTACCTACCAAGCCAAGTTACCGGGCCGTAATACTGTAATGGGTTATCAACCACCGTTTAAGCTTTATCAATGGACTGGGTAGCTTTGTGGGCGTACATACAAATCACAAGTGCAAAATCAAGCTTTCGAACAGAGACTATTTCAGAAAATGTTGGGCATGTATAGTTCAAACTTGGAAAGGAAAGGTGCTGCTGTGAAGAAACTATATACTCAGCAACTGCTCCCTCTATGTCTTCTCGTGATCAAAGGCGCTCCTCATGATCTCCATGGGACATGTTGCATCGGATCACGTTCATGCCAGACTTCATCAACTTCACCAAGACCTCCCGAAACACAAGGTCACCAGAGAGCACAAGACTACCGATAGTTTTTTGCTCGTATATGATATACTTCGGGTCCTCCCCAAACACTGCAGCAGTGGATTTTTTGGTCTTTCGCCTTAATGCTGTATCTCAGCACTGCTACAGTGGATAGTGAAGGTAAATCAAGGTCCCTTAATAAACTAGTGATGATTTTTTCCCACTGTTGCAGCGTTTAGGCAGGCACCAAAATATAATATCTCCTTTGTGGGCAATTTTTTAGGATTGAAAAGTTGAACATTCTTTGTTTGGTGACTCAATGCTTGATGGCCTCCGGATCCCAGGATTTCGGTCCAATGGTGCAAATGATGTCTGCCTTCTTCTCCTTGCAGCAGGTCGAGACAGAAGATTCCCATCCCGCAGTAGTGGCCGGGAGAAGCAAGTGAACAACTGATTGATGATAAGAACCATGGGGAAGAGACATCCGTGATGTTGACTCTGGTGCCTTCTCGTTCACCTCAGCAATGTCTTCATAGGATGATGGATACTCCATCGCTTGCTGCTGGAAAGTCTCTGATGCCTGTCGCACGACCTGGCAGAACGCTGTCAAGGTCGAGATACTTCCAAGCAATGGCAATGGCAATATGGCAATACTGTATTAAGTGATCATTTGTTTATCTATATATTTAGTACATTTTATTTAGTCTACTTTAATATAAACCTTGAAAAAAATGTAAGGCAAAATATTGCTGTCTTTCTCAGCCTTCTGGTTTTGGGTGAGCTCCCGGCCTTCACTGCATGATTCTTTCGGCGAGCTCCAGCAATGGCAGAGGCACCCAGCATGGTCATGGCCACAGCAGAGACAGAGGTGCTGGAGGAGTTGGTAGGAGCTGCAGCTGCAGCTGCAGCATGGGAGCGCACAGGCGCAGAGGCACCTGGCCATGGATGCGTTTGTTGCTATGGAAATCAACCCGGCTGCAAACGGCAGACCTGCACCAGTGCTGGGAGTCACAAAAAGGGGTGCGGCCACAGCAGTGGTGAGGCCAGCCACGAGAAGACCTCAAGGGACCAGGGAAACCGTCATAGCAAACAAACATTTGCTGTCAAAGAAAATGGAGCACTTCTATAAGCCTCATGTTCATTCATATTTTCTCGTTTCTTGGGGAGTCCAGCAATCCTCTCAGAACAAGGCACCACGCTTGGATGGGGCAGCGCTGGACATGGCTCGAAAGATGGAGTTCAGAGCGAAGCTATCAAAATTAGGGGCTGTAAAGAAACGGCTGCAATGAAGAGATCCGTCCCCATCCACTTCTGAGAAAGCATCCCATTCAAGGCGAAAGTCTCCCTGTTTCACAAGACGATTGGCAAAACTCTCAGAAATCCCGTCTCCTCTTTCTGATGTCATTTCTCCTTGTAATCACTAACTACTATTCTGGGGGTTGGACCGATGCTCCTTTGCTTCCAAGAATCCTCAACCATGCGCCTTTCTTTAACCCAGATCCAACCAAACCCCAGACCCCAGGTGTTTCAGGGACCACGGCATTTGTCCGTAGCCCATGCCACCAGGCATTGCCTGGCACAAGTCAGTCCGTCTTGGGGAGGGTTCAGCTTCCACGGAGTTCTACATGGCAACCAAGACGCCTCCTGCATGTTTTGCATGTTCTGCATTGCCTCAGACAACTCACAAGTCTCAAGAAAAACTGAAAACGCTGCGTGAATCATGTACCCTCTGCCGATTCATCTTCGAAGCTGTCGTTTGTGTGTCTGCATTGATGCCCGATCAACGTTCACATCACCATGCCATCAGATGAGTCATCTGAGTTCTGGACCGCACCAGACATACCCCATTGCTGGTAGTTGTAAGGGTTATTTCCCTGCAAACAGAGACATAAACACAGCAAACCAGCGGATCAATCATCACAGAAAGAGTTGCAAGAGCATCAGAGACAGCCAAAGAAGCCAGGAAACCAAGAACAAACTAGAGGTCCAGAGGGCGTGATATCTGCACCAAACAACGAGTCAGCTTTTAGCTGGTTGTGGTTTTCCTTTTATGCTCACCAAAATGACTTCTGTTCGCTCGGAAACTCGGTACTCAAACAAAACTACAACCTAGCTTTGCTCTGCCATAGCCTTGAAGTGACCTTAACAAACCAACAAATTCAGTTTCTCAGAGAGGAAATGTTAAGAACAAACCTGACACGCAAAGATCGGCGGTTTGTGCTTCTGGGAGCCTTACCCTGTTAAGACTTCAAGTACCAACGGTTTATAACGTTTTTGAAAATGCATGGGCTGAAGACATCACTGAAATATACTAGAGAAGAGGGTTTTGGTGTCTACTTGTATGAGTCTATGTGGTGTTCGAATTGGTAAAGGATCAAACCGTTCAGAAGCAAACAAAAACTTGTTTGCTCCAAACATTGCAGGGACAAGAAATCCAAAACAAAGTGCATCACAAGAAAGCATGGCTTGTACTTGAAAATACCTGGCTGTGTCCAAATCTCTATCGTGGTGGTAAGAATGCATGAAGCTGCCTGATCTTGCGGATTCATGAGGACGCAGAGCTTTGGCCCTGCGCAAAAAAGACACAAAATGCTTCTCCAGCACATGCCATGAAAGATATCCTCTAGAGACTCAGAACACCAGCAAACAACATGGCTACATTTGGCTACATGGCTATTTTTCGATCAAAATACTTGCTGTTTCAAGCCAGGCAGTTCTGAGAGACCAAGGGAAACCCATGCCGGAGCAGCGTGTGCACTGCACCGAGGCAAGGCACCTCATGGGCAAACATTGGACACCACAATAAGGCTTACTTGAGCCTATTTTGGGGAAGGGAGTTCTGGAGATCCATATCCTGTTCAAATTGTTATTTTCGGCCTCGTTAGGGGAAGATCCCAAATGCCAAATTTCAATGGTCACTGGAAAGATTAAGGTTCGAAGGGCACTAGTCAGCGTCCATGATCTAAAAAACTGATAGTCGCATTGTGATGACGATAAGAAGGGTGAGGACGATGACGATGACGATGATGATGATGATGATGATGATGATGATGATGATGATGATGATGATGATGATGATGATAATGATGACGATGATGATGATGATGATGATGATGATGATGATGATGATGATGGTGATGAAGATGATGATGACGACGAGGATGAGGATGAGGATGAGGATGAGGATGAGGATGAGGAGGATGGAAGATTAAGGTGCTGTAGAGAAGAACAATGAGACAAATGCCGGTGGCGCATATGTGGATGAGAATGACGACAACTGAGCAAGTAGAGATCGCCATATAACATTTTTCTCTTCATCAGATCCAAAGTGCCAAACGCCAACAAAGGCCAACATCATTGAAATATATTTCACGTCTCAGCGGACAACTCTTTCAGCTGAAGACAAACAATGCAAACTCCACTGACATGTTTTGAACCGCAAACCATGCAAAACCTCTGGGTTCCCGACAACCCTTCCGGTGCAGTATCCACCCTTTCCACGGTGGCCCGCACTAAACGTATGTGCCAACGCTGCGGGAATGAAAAAAAATGTGACTAATCAATCAGTTTGATCAATGTATTTAACAGTGGGACAACGACAACGACAAAACAACAATGACAACGATGGCGGAACAGCCACCACAATAGCAGCAGCAGCAGCAGCAGCAGCAGCAGCAGTTTTACCGCAGCAGCAGCAGCAGCAGTTTCTTCAAGTTCATAGCTCGTTTATGAGCAAATTTTTGAAAACTTCCAAACCATCAACCAAACGTTTGTTCAGCACGAAAACATCCAGAAATCTGCCAAAATTTATCAAAGACACATGCTACTTGGTCAAATTTAAGCGAAACAACTTCGCAATGGCAAATCCGGTCACATCAGGGTTTGTTGGTCCAACATCCTTTGCAAAACGTCGTGTTCTAAATGTAGAATCTTCCAAACCAACTTGAAATCCAATCAAACCATTCTCACCATAGTCACAACCAACATCAACAATGTGTTCCCTACACCTACACGTCCAACCAAAAGGACAACATTGGAATATGGAATCTTCCACGCCCCCTTCGAACACATTGTCTTGGGAGTTCAAAACAGCCAAGATTTCGTCATCAACGGAGGGCCTGCATCAAAACAATGCTGTACCTCCATACAAATATGGCCATACATTGCACCTGTTGTGGTGCAACACCACAATGAATGAAAGATTCTAAATACATATCTGTACCATATTGTTGCAAGCCCCATGCCATACGTTAGTCTGCATAGAACCAAGCCATCGCACCTCATCTGCAATATTTCGATCCAGTCATACTTTCATCAGCCTTCCATTGCGTAACCAACCCACATCACAGCACTGTAGCAGTTCTAGCCAAATACGAGTTCCGTCAAATTTTCTAGCACGTCTTTTTTTGTTCACGCTGCTTAGGCAATCCCGGGCGGTGGGCCCTTCAGTCAATCGGTGATTTTACTTCAAGTAATCCCGGGTGGAGGGCCCTTCCAGCAGCGAAACAAAGAATTTAAAGTCACAATGCCTCATGTCATCCGTTTTTGCCAAACCATAACAAAACAAAACAAATTAAAATTCAACAAACAACTTAATCCAACAAAACAAACTCAGAAAAAAAAAATTGAGGGCTGAATGTCTTGACACACCGTTCATGACTCTAAGCAGCTGACGCTCCTTTTTGGACAAGTGGGGATTGACGAGGCCTGTACTTTTCAGGCTGAGGGTTTGGCTTCCTCAAGGTGAAACGTCGCTATGAAACTTACCAACGAATGCAACGAACTGAACAATGCGGCGTAGGGCGGCTGAGGGTGGGCCGCGTTGTTTTTCACAAAGAAAGACATGTGATCAAAGTGATTGATTACTCGCATACGCCACATGAAGTTGCATGTATGATGTTTCCTTCTCAAGCTTTTCAAAAGCTAGAGCCAAACTTCATTCACTATTTTCTTGTTCAAGAAAATTCTGTCTTAGCCATTCAAGTGTTATGCAAAGCACAACATGCTGAATGTCTTGACACACCGTTCATGACTCTAAGCAGCTGACGCTCCTTTTTGGACAAGTGGGGATTGACGAGGCCTGTACTTTTCTCCCCTATTTAGATAGGTCAATTTCATCCACCACACAGTCCAGATTCAAGAAAGTTTCTCTGCATCCTAAGGCTTTAAGTTGCGTGAAAACAAATCGAGATGGATCGTCAGCAATATTAGACATCGATGGTACGCGGCTGTACCACTGAAGAACTTTGGATGTAGATTCCAGTTTCAAGATCTCTTTCAAGATGCTGGCACCGACACAGGTTGAAGAGTGGCAAGAAATCAGCGCATCTCTGACTCCATTGTTGTCAACGAAAGAAATTACTTGAGCTCCACTGAAGAGGCAGGACCACAGTCTGAAGGCACACAGTACAGCGAGAAACTCCAATTCGAAGATTATAGTGTCAGCCTTGTTCGGATTCCAACGACTGATGTTTTCTGAAGTCAACTTGCAAGAAAAGTAGTGTGTTGGTTTTCCTGCAGGATTAACAAGTACACCTCCGATGCCTGCTTCAGGTGTGCCCTGTCCAGGTTCGAAAGAAGCATCAGTGAAAATCATCCACGTTCTGTTTGAAGCTTTGGCTAGAACTCTTGGTTCATCACAAGTCAACATCGCAAGATACAAACTTAATGCACTGACTGCTTTTGGGGATAACTTTTTACCAACCTTGCTGTATGCGTGTTCAGTCACAACAACCAAGCAAGTCCTAGATATCCTACCGAAAAGTTGACCTGCGGAGAATTGCATACGACCTCTGAGTTTTAGTGCATCTCGATGCGCAAGATTCTTAGACTCCAAGATTGCTTTTATTGCTGATGCAAGTTCTGCCTTCCTCGTCTGGGTATTGTCAAACCTGACTAGACCACGATGCAAATCAGCAAGGTTCACAAGGACGCCTAACGCTTGAAAACTGTCGGCGAATGGTGGTGCTTTTGAGCCACTGTCAGCAAACTTCCAGCCCAAAAGACTGAATAGACAATGAATTGATTCTTGTTGTGGGCATACCGTGACGAAATCATCAAAGTAGTTGGTCCACAACACATTAAATACTTTGAGTCCCAAAAACCATATACTGGCTGCAATCCTCAGGAATGCGTGGACTGCAGCAATGCTGCCAAATGGCAACGCAACCAACCGAAATGCTTTAACCTTCCTATCCTTTGGATCAAACACACCAATGTACGAAAAAGGAATTGATGCAGGCGATATTGCACATTGTCTATATGCAGACTTGAGGTCAAAGACCCTTCCTTGCCACCCGGACTTGCTGTCAAGACATCCCATGCAAAGGCTCAGTAAACCTCCAACAATGTCAAAAGTATGAGGTCTAGGTGCTTCATGAGTTTGAATCGACCCATTTACTGACGACCCAGTGAAGTCATCAACACAACGTATTTTGCCGTTCTGCCTGAAACCGAATCTCCTACTGATAGGAGAAGACGACGGGATCACCTCAAGGTCAAATGGGCCTTCGGCTAGACCACTCTGCACCTCTTCCAACGTCTGCTGCCACACTGAACTGTTAACTTCCTCGTCTTCAGATATGATGGCACTATGCTGCACTAACGGTCTCTCTCTCCTAGCTATTGAACTTAGCTCTTCCTCAGTGACGGTTGAAGGTGAAAACTTTGCAGGCCATAATCCGCATGGTGGGATATTTCCAGTTAACTTTGTGCCATTAAAAAGTTCATCAACAACCCCTAAGTCATGGTAGTTATATGCCTTAAGCATTTCTCTCCACAACACGATTCTTTTTGGACTCAGAACCTTACAAACACTTGGATGCAATTTGGACTTCAACTGTTTTTCTTCAGCTGCAAGCGAACTAGCCTTCGCCAACCAATATTTTGCATTTTCAGCTCTCTTGGCAACACGATGAGCAATGTTATTCCTATCATAGTACCTGACGACTTCTTGAAGGACTTCGGGAACAACTGATCTCAACGACATCGGGTGGCCTGCTTTGTGAGCGGCTGCAATGAACTCCAGTGGTTCCCATGGAATGGCCCACTTCTGCGACACAGCATTCTTTGATCCAATCTGTTTAGACGATTGCTCAGGAGTGGAGATCTGATCCCCCCCCTTCATTTGATCGACACCAGTTTGGATTGATATTAATCTTGCATGCTTTGGCAGGCACTTGTACGGTGATGCAACTTCTGGATTGACTGCAACTGGTTCATTCAAGCGGTCTGACAGGTTGTATTTCGGCAGCAATTCTTGTGGAGCAACCAATACAACTTGCATTTTGAAATCTGACACAATTGGCGGGATTTTACTTGCTTTAGGTTGCAAACCTGTCTGACTGCGGGCTGCTTGCAGGACCTGCGTGGAAGAACTGGTTATTTCACTTAGCGTCGATGGCGGTGGAATAGCTCCATTTTCATATAGTGCTACTGTAAATGCATGGGCAAGACTTTTGGCTAATGGAAACGGATACGCTGTCTCTGCCGAAGTCGCAAATTTTCCATTGTGGACGCCCCAGGATTCATGCCGGTGCTTTGACGAAACGCCTGGACACTTCAAGCAAATCTGATGAAAAGCTTTATGGTTGTGAGCTAACATAGTTTTCTTTGCTCTCTTACTTCCATATTGGCAGGCATGGTGAATGGTATACTGCATCTGTGAAGCAACCGAAACCCAAAATGTTGTTGCCCAGAATAATGAGTACTGAGGGTTCTCCACACAAACGAGTAAGTTCTTTTCCAAGCAGAATTTTACGATTTGACTGGTCAAGTGATACAGTTTATTGGCTTGAGAAACTTTAAGTTTGTCAAGCCATGCAATTCCTGGAATCCCATTAGGAAATGCATTTGACCTGAGCGGTCTTGGCTCACTCATGGCGTGAAACTTTCTTTTTAAACTTTTTCTCATTTTTATGTTTCTAGCTCTACTTGCTGTTCCACAAGGCGGTGCTAAAAAGATACCAATTACGTTCTCGTTTGAGATCCATTGGTAAAGAAGATTCTGTCCAGCACGAGTGGTTAGATCTGCAATTGTTACTGGTCCAGCCACGTTCTTTACACGGACATGGTCAGTCCCAAAACTATTTTTGCAACCAAGCTGCCTAAGGCATGCTGTGATACGACTCGTGCCTGCGAAAATCTCAATTATGATGCATTGCTCTAATGGGCAGCCACTAATGCTGCCCAACCTGCCCCGTCACTTCTTTGCATCCTTTCCCTCGGATGCATCATGCTCTTGCTCAGGATGTGGGGCATGGCACCCCCTGCGGGTGCACAAATGCCAACCATTTGGACATTGTGCTCTATGCGCTGCTTTGTCACAACGATTGAACTGGAATGCAAAACAGAGCCTACGATTATGCTGATCAGTTGACACATTGTCCCTTCCTTGCAGGGCTTTTGGCAACACATTGTACCTGTCACGGGACTTTCCTTTTCCTTTGCCTTTTCCTTTCCTCTTATGAAACGATGTGCGTTCCCATGTGCTGTATCTATGATTATCCCACTGGTCGTTATACCTAAACTCATTCTTTGGTGGATCAGCTTTTGGTGGAGCTGATGCAGGCTTTGGCAAAGGCATCAAATGATACGCTGCGTCTGGATGATTCAATGCTGCAATCAGTGCAGTGTCTAACGGCAATGTTCCATCGGCTGCCCTGCGGACTGGTGTTTCATCTTGAATGAGCTTCGTGAATACCGCACGGTCGGCTCTGAGAACCTGCTGCAATGTTGGCTTGACGTAATTTTGTGGGGGAGACTTCTGCAAATTTGCAAACAATGCCATGAGATAGGCTTCATGAGATTCCCACGAAACGACATCTGCGAATGCAAGTGCAATGCCTCTTCTCCTCAATGCTTCAAAAGTTTGAAGCTCAGTGTGAGCAACACAATCGGGAACGTCTGACTTCTCCTTGACAAGCAGCTTGTCACTATCCAATTCTATTTGCTTGGAACCTTTGCTCATCTCAATCTCCCATTGGCGGGAAGTACATTTTTCTGGCGATAGAAACTTCAGCTGTCTGGTCTCCCATTGTTGAATGCACAGATCTAACAGCGAATGACTTGGCTCCATCTGCCTCTGGATCACAACACCTGGAAGGCGTAGCTTCAGATTTTCCATACGAGCCTCTCTTTCGACTGGTGGCATTTTTCTTGAACTGCCACCATCTGGGTCAGTTACTTGTTGCTTCAGTTGAGCTAGCACAAGCGTATGCGACTCGAAAAGAAGACGTTTCAGAACAGCAGTGTCCCCCAGATTTGCCATTGCTCCAAGCGTCGCCTGCGCAAACAGGTTGAAAGCTGCTTCATCCAATGCTACACCTGGCTGACCATGTGCGAAAGCCAGCTTGCCATACGTGTTCAAACCGGATCTCAAAATGACCCTTGAACCAGCATCGGTCATTCCCATCTCACGCATCCGTCACTCATAGTGAGCTTCGGAATCTAGTATTGACGTCATGGCCACTTGAGCATGAAATCTGCACGGTCTGAAATAAATCACTGAGTGCATGGGAAATTAAAGACTTCTTAAAAAGACGTGACATCCAACTTTACGATGGCAGAGATGGAAGTAACTTCATTGACTTCAAGAAAACCGGCTGGAAACTTTCTTCCAAGGGGACATCGCCAAGATACATCGACTCAAGCTCAATGTGCACAGAAAGTCAATCAAAAGAACAGATACTACATGTCAAGTCCAACCGAAACTATTTCGGTTGGGGTTGAAATACATCCATGTAAGAGTGAAATCCTAGTCGGAAAAGCAAAAACAGGAATGCAACTAACTTCAACAGCAGACATGTTGATGAATCGGCAGCGAAGTTAACCGATGCACAACTTTTCCTCCTCGCGACTTCCACAGTGAGTGATGACTTTGGCAGGAGCTCCTGCACACATACCGACTTCCCGGCATCACTGAGGCAACCTTTTGCCTTTGAAACAAACCCTGCACTTCAGGGTCCAGTCCACTAGGACTGCAACACTTGCCATCTTATCGGAGCACTTCCGCCCACACTTGGTAACTGCAATGGCCCCAGCCCCTGCTTCCACGATGTGAACCGTTTTGAGATGCACATGCTGCATCCACACTTCATTGATGCTTGGAGACTCACCTTTAGGATTAGGCTTCGGGAACTTCGGGCCTTTGACTTGGACAACTTCTGGATCACTTTCAATGTCATCATCAGTGCTTGAAAGGCCTGACTCAGCACCAGACGAATCTGACTCATCCTCAGAGCTCGAGATGGCTTCAACGAGATCGCCGACTTCCTTCTGCTCAGATGGTGTCTTAAGGATGAGTTCATCTTCCTGCTTCACTTCCAAGGGAGCTTCATTACTAAAGCTCGGTTCAACTGAAGGTTGATGAGCAAGCTTCTCTGCTGGTGTGGATGGTGCTGCTACGGATGCATGAAATGCAGGTGTCGGTGGAAACACGGGTGCCGCTCCAGGCTCAGGAGCTTCAGGGAAAAACTTCGATCTCGGTGCGTCTGGATTGAACTCAGATTTACGAATGAGGTTTAACATTCTTTCCATGGCCCTGACTGGTGCGAAAGAAAGCTCACGGGCATACACACTGTCACTGTCCTTCACAGATGACGAGTGACGTCCAAGCACCCTTCTGTATTCTCTCGGCATTTCACACTTCGACCCCCAGCTAAGGATAGTGGATTTAAGGCTGTGACTGCTGAGCAACGGATCATCTGGACACTCAAGATAATCACGCAACAATGCACTAAGCTCATAACTTGATAATGGACGGGAGGTCCACTCTCCTTTTGCGATACGAGATGGCGCTGGTTGCAATGCACCTTTGATGACTCCTTGGACGGGTAGACCTGCCAAGGTTCTTGCATTCCACCATGACTGGGCCCACGAAGGAGTGCATACTCCAAACACTGGAATGAGTATCGGTAAGAGCATCGTCTTGGTTATGGCTGCTTTACTGCCTTTGTGGCACCTGGTTGTCAGATCGATGTAACCACTATCGGTATCGGTGTCGTGCTTGATACTTTCTACAAAGAAGGTGTCACTTGCTCGGCATCTACCATTTCGCATCATCAACAAATGAGAAACAATGCATCGATCAATGATGTCAAGATCATCTGAAGAAGCTAACTGGTGCAGATGTTTTGTCTCGTCCACAGTCAACGGCCTTGCCTGCTTCATTGCTTCTTGCTTGGATGCAAGTTGGATGTCTGCTGACCCGCAAATGCGCCTGCTGGTTGACACTTCAAGAGCACCCTGAACCTGGAATACAAAATGTGAAAATCTCACTGCCTGTACGAAACTGGTTGCCCGCGAAGAATCTGTCTGCCTACTGTGCTCGCATTAGTGTCTAAACTCAAAAAGAAATTCCACTTGTCAACGGCAGATTTCAACGTCCTGCCTCGCTGTTGCCAATACGAATCATTCCTAGTCAACTTGACGTGCTTGGCAAAAATCGAAACTGACACTGCATCTTGGGCTCTAGCCTTCACTTCTGCATGTGGTTGGGCTACTGCTTCAGGAACGCTGGTCCATGATACTGGCATCGTGAAACTTGCTTTTGGCCCTGGGTCATCAGAGAAGATTTGGCTCATGAACCCAATCTCCCATGGAAACTTTAACGAAGTCCATTCTACTGACGACAAGAATGCATTAGAGACTGCTCTTTTCGTATCAGAACTTGAAGCTGATGGTCCAGGTGGGATGCAATCTGACGCTGATTCACAAGGAGATCTCTCAGGTTCTGATTGGGGGTTTTCACCAGTTGAATCTAAGCAACCTTCAAGGATCTTATCAATTTCATCATCACCAACTAACGAATGCTCACTGACGGGTGCACCTAGGCTATGAGAACTGCCACGATCATGCCACCTTTGGCGGAATCCTCTCAGTTGCCTCTCTGACGAATCATCATCCATGGCTCAAATACCCCCCTGCCGCGTTGTTTTTCACAAAGAAAGACATGTGATCAAAGTGATTGATTACTCGCATACGCCACATGAAGTTGCATGTATGATGTTTCCTTCTCAAGCTTTTCAAAAGCTAGAGCCAAACTTCATTCACTATTTTCTTGTTCAAGAAAATTCTGTCTTAGCCATTCAAGTGTTATGCAAAGCACAACATGCATAGGCAATCATAGCAAACCAAAACAAAGGCTGTAGGCAGTCCGACAAACTTGTCAACCTTTAACTTACCTGGCCGTTGATACAAGTGCCTTGGCGTGGAGAATTCACTGGGAAAGAAAATGATCCCTACCCATGGTTAATCGCGGATAGAAACCGAAACTCCGAATGGGGTAGCCGGCGAAGACCCTTCGACGAAAGGATTTCGAAGGTCTAGAGACCCTTTAAGCATTCAACGAACCCCCCCCAGACCGGCAAACCTTTGAAGATACCTTCAACTGGAACTTGAAATTCAAAGGAACCTTCGAAGGCAGGTGACCTTCAAAGGGACCTTCGAAGGGGTGACCCTGGAAGGGACCTTCGAACGGGGGACCTTCGAAGGGGGGCGACTTTTGAAGACGAAGAAAGGAGGGCATCCTTCGAAAGAAAATTTTCGAAGGCACTCAAACAACCAATCAAGATCCGTTTGCATCGCGACGGGACTGGCACCTGACATCATTTGACATGCATCCAGGCCACTCCATTCCGAACCGCGTTGATGAACACGAACGTTATCAGAGCTTAGGCATGTGCGAAATATGCACCGAGGATGAACGCGTATGTACCGACGCAATCCATTCCGTAGCACTTTGAAACACGAACGTTATCACAAATTTGGGCCAAGGCATGTGCCACATATGTACCGACGCAGTTCATTCCGTAGCACTTTGAACATTAATTTTGTCACAGGTTTGAACGTGTGCTAAATAGCAGTTTGTGAAAAAGTGCCACGAAGTGAAGGCCACAAAAACAACAACAACAACAACAACAACAACAACAACAACAACAACAACAACAACAACAACAACAACAACAACAACAACAACAACAACAACAACAACAACAACAACAACAACAACAACAACAACAACAACAACAACAACAACAACAACAACAACAAC
>DF241353.1:0-75672 GCA_000507305.1 Breviolum minutum Mf 1.05b.01 | reverse complement strand
TTTGGCCAGGTGTACTTGGTGAGCCAAAAGCTTTTCTAGTCTTTTGTAATTCCATACTTAGACTAGCCAAGAAAGAAAGAACACATCTAAAGCAACAATGTCTCAAACCAACCCAGTCCTTTACTAAACCTTACTTAAAAACATGCCCCAAAACACTTTTTCAAAGGGGTAGGTAGTCCATGAGCTGGTTCTGTGGGTTTGTTGTTTTGGTGGGTTGTGTGTTTGTTGTTTTTGTGTGTTTGCTGGCTTTGGTGTGTGTTTTGCCTTTGTGTTTGCTGGTTTTGTGGGTTTCTTTCTGGTGGTCGACATGTTCTGCTGCTGCTGTTGCTGGTTTTGTAGGGCTGTGTGTTTGTTGNTTGTTGGTTGTTGTGTGTTTGTTGTTTTGGTGGGTTGTGTGTTTGTTGTTTTTGTGTGTTTGTTGGCTTTGGTGTGTGTTTTGCCTCTGTGTTTGCTGGTTTTGTGGGTTTCTTGCTGGCTGTCGGCATGTTCTGCTGCTGCTGTAGCTCGTTTTGTAGGGCTGTGTGTTTGTTGGTTTTGTGGGTTTGCTGTTTTTGTGAGTTGTGTGCTTGTTGTTTTTGTTGTGTGTTTGTTGTTTTTTGTGTGTTTGCTGGCTTTGGTGTGTATTTCGCTTTTGTGTTTGCTGGTTTCTGCCGTTGCTGGTTTTGTAGGGCTGTGTATTTGTTGGTTTTGTGGGTTCGTTGTTTTTGTTCTTTTTGTTGGGCTGTGAAGTGGAAAGCAAAAAAGGAAAGGAGCTGAGCAGGTGGAAGCATGAAAAAACGCTGGGTGCTGCCGGCCATGCCCCCACTTGCAGAATGTGGGCACAGTTGACTGGAGCTGGTGTGTTAGCGTGCTGGGCTCATAGCCCAAAGGTCCATAGCCAGCGCCAACAAACCCATACTTTCTGTTCCCTTCCCTCCTGATCCCATCTAATGGAACATTAAGTGAAAGTTTTTCACCCATTTCAGCAGAAGCGAAGTGGCGCAGTGGTTAGCGGGTTGGGCTCATAACCCAAAGGTCCCTGGATCGAAACCAGGCTCCGCTATATCTGTAATCACTCAGGGGCCGCTATGTTCTGCTGTTGGTGCTGCCGTTGCTGGTTTTGTGGGGCTGTGTGTATGTTGGTTGTGTGGGTTTGTTTGTTTTGGCTTGTGTGTTTGTTGTTTTTGTGGGGTGTGCTTGTTGGTTTTGTGGCGTTGTGTGCTTGTTGGTTTTGTTGTGTTGTGTGTTTGTTGGGTTTGTGGGTGTTTGTGGGTTGTGTGTTTGTTGGTGGTGACTGTGAAGGATAAGAATATTTTAATTGTTTTTGCATTGGAATAGTATTGGAAAAGTTTTGGTTTAATATTGGTATTGGAACACTATTGGAAAAGTATTGGTTCACTATTGTTTTATATATTTTTTTGTATTGGAAAAGTATTGGTTTAGCATTGTTTTATGTTGCTTTTTGTCTTGGAAAAGATGGCCCCTTGTGTTGGAATAGTGTTGGAAAGTATTGGATTAATATTGTTTTTTTGTTTTGGAATAGAATTGGAAAAGAATTAGATTAATGTTGGTTTACATTGCTTTTGGTAGTGGAATAGCATTGGCACGTATTGGTTTAATTTTGTTTTGTATGTCTTTTTCTATTGAAAACGTATTGGAAAAGTATTGGTTTAATATTGTTCTATATTGCGTTTTGTATTAGACTCATATTGGAAAAGTCTTGGTTTAAGATTGTTTTCAATAGCTTTTGCATTGGAATAGTACTGGAAAGTATGGGTTTCAAAGGGTTTTCTATTTCTTTTTGTATTGGAAAAGTGTTGGATTAACATTGTTTTNAGTATTGGATTAACATTGTTTAATGTTGCTTTTTGTACTGGAACAGATTGCTTTTTGTATTGGAATGATATTGGAAAAGTACTGGTTTAATATTGTATTATTTCTTTTTGTATTGGAATACTATTGGAAAAGTATTGGTTTACTATTGTTTTATATTTCTTTTTGTATTGGAAAAGTATTAGATTAACATTGTTTTTTGTTGCTTTTTGTGTTGGAAAAGATGGCTTTTTGATTGGAATAATTTTGGAAAAGTATTGGTTTAATACTGTTTTATATTTCTTTTTGCATTGGAAAAGTATTGGTTTTATATGTTTTTAAATTGTTTTTGTATTGGAATAATATTGGAAAAGTATTGGTTTAATAGTACTATTTCTTTTTGTATTGGAGTACTATTGGAAAAGTATGGGTTTCATATTGTTTTCTATTTCTTTTTGTATTGGAAAAGTATTGGATTAACATTGTTTTATATTGCTTTTTGTGTTGGAACAGATTGCTTTTTTGTCTTGGAATAATATTGGAAAAGTATTATTGGTTTAATATTGTATTATTTTTTTATTGGAATACTATTGGAAAAGTATGGGTATATTGTTTTCTATTTCTTTTTGTATTGGAAAAGTATTGGATTAACATTGGTTTATGTTGCTTTTCGTGTTGGAAAAGACTGCTTTTTGATTGGAATAATTTTGGAAAAGTATCGGTTTAAAATTGTTCTATAGTGCTTTTTGTATTGGAGCTGTTTTGGGGGAAAGACAAGAAAAGGAAAGAAAAGGTAAGAAAAGGAAAGAAAAGAAAAGAAAAGAAAAAGGAAAGAAAAGAAAAAGGAAAGAAAAGAAAAGGAAAGAAAAGAAAAGGAAAGAAAAGAAAAAGGAAAGAAAAGAAAAGGAAAGAAAAGAAAAGATTAGGAAAGAAAAGAAAAGGAATGAAAAGAAAAGAAAAGGAAAGAAAAGAAAAGGAAAGAAAAGGAAAGAAAAGAAAAGGAAAGAAAAGGAAAGAAAAGGAAAGAAAAGAATTGATCCCCAGCCAAAGCTTGAGAAAGCAAATGATGGCTCATGGAAAGCAATTATGAAAAGGAAATGAATAAAAGAAACGAAAAGATCCCAGACCCTCAGAATTGTTTGGGGGGGGGGCAGCTATTAATCAGTACCCTCAAATTGTTTTGGGAGGGCGGGGGGGAGGGAGGGGGGGACCCCTACACTAATCAGCATCCAACATTAAACTGAATCCAAACAATCAAGAAGTGGATGAGATGAACCACCCCAACCTCCATGCGAGACAGCGCTGTGCTGTGAGAGCAGTGTTGCTCAGCGGTGAGAAGAGTGATAGTGACCTGCCATAATGTTGACTCGCGATATGTAGAACTTATTGCCTGAACTGAGCGTGTTTTTAACCGTTAAGCTTCCATAGAAAACCTGATGTTTCAAGAAAATTATATGAAATTATGATATAAAAATATATTCCAAATACCTGCACCCTCCTTTCGGGGTGCCAAAATGGATGGTCAGGGGTGCCATTTTTCGCAACCCCTTGGAAGGTGCTGGTAGTCGAGGCTAAAATCTCTGATTTCCGAGGGGCGGTGAGCAGCAAAAACCTTATCGGAGTGTGTGTGCATTGTGTGCCTACTAGTAATTTCCAGAGTGTGTCTCTGATGTGTTTGGATGAATGTTTGGATAGATGTTGGCAGTTTCAGTCCTGTCCCGGATGTTTTTTTGGATCGAACTATGGATAGATACCAACCAATGAGACGTTGCACATTTCAGCTCACCAGGATTCCTCCCCAAAAACCCTGCAGTTGAAAGTCTTTATTTCCACAACCGACAGACAGCAACTTTGATCCTGATAGAAAAAACTTGGAACAAAAAAAACCGCCCGAACACTCAGCCAAATGGACAATTGAGTTTGTTCACTCAATCGTCCCTATCATGTTACCTTCTGGAGGGCTTTCCGTCTATTGTTGCCCAACTGGATCTTTTAGATCATGTCGATTTCATCAACTGCTGGCAGTTTGTCAGCTGCATCCTCCAAAAAACCTTGGCACTTTCCCCCCCTTGCGCGGCAATTTACCAGGCCACCTCCAATTTCAAGATGGCCACCCTTGTCTCACCAACAGAAATCCCGCAGAAAAATATTGGAAAAGTTCGGATTCACCAACTCCAAAACCATCCTTTCCGCATTTGCAAATGATATCAAAGAAAATCATGAGAGGCTGGTCCCACCTCCCCTCATTTGGCACCTCAACAAAGTTCCTGAACCATCAAATACAACCTGGCCACATCCCAAAAATCGAGGGAGCCAGATAAGATCTGCGAGATAGCAAACAAGGGTAGAGACAAGCTGAAATTTTGGGTACTTCTGGATATTCAACTAGCTTGTCAGGGAACAGTAGGGAAGATGCATCATGCTTTTTCAAATTTAAGATATAGCCAGTTCCTGAAAAGATCACTGCTTCATTTCGGGACTTCCAATGAAGGTTGTATCTGAGGTGGCTTTGAAATAAGCTGCCCTTCCCCACATTCCCCCAACACATGCGTTTTCCTTCGGTCATGTTTCACCGCGATGTGTTCTCCGCGATGCCCTGTTGGGTTTCAACAGGAGTGAAACTGATGCGGATGGAGGCCTTGATAGACCTAGATCAACCCCAAGAATTCACGAAAATTGAGAATCAATCCTCTTCATTTATGCATTTGTTTGGCCATTCCCCAAAAAAAACGATCAAAATCAGTGGAATTCATATAAATTCCCCAGTTCAATTCACATAGACTAAGTTTTTTTTTCCGGGTGAAACCTGATGGATATTTGTGGTTTCTTCCCTTCACTTTCAGGGCAAGGTTTTTTTCACCTCCAAGGGCAAGAAAGGTGAATGCCGACACACGGGACATCTTGGACACTTTTGAAGCCATTGCGACCTGGCCGAAGATGCCAGAAGGGTGGGTGATGGTTCGGAAATCCGGTAAACTCACCAGTTGAGGTTGGTAGTTTATCCGTTTATCCCATGAAAAACAGGGTTTTATTCATCAGAGCTGGTTGGCCTTAGGATTTCTGAACCATCAACCGTATCAGCTTTAAAGGGCGGATTGCAGTCATGTAGAGAATGACGACTTTTTTGGAGATGGCGGCTTCAACTACCAGTTTTGTTTTTTTGCAAAAAGTAAGGAACCAAATATGTTAGCTCCAGTCATTGCTCAACATCAATGCCTGGAGCATTTGGAAAATCCACCAGTGAAGTTAAAACGTGCCGTTTGAAAGTGCTGAGATTTAACAAATCGTGGTGAAATCAATTCAAATCACTCAACCTCATGATGTGCTCAGATCCTGTTCACAAGCTGCACTTGAAATACGAACTGTATGTGAATAATTATGTACCGATATTTGAATTTATTCATTTGCAATATGTTGTGCGTGCATCATATCTCAATACATATCTATCACAAGTCCTTGGTGAAGGCAAATATTACTTGTCCATGCTCCATGCTCCACTGGGTTTCCCTGACGCGCAGCTGGAATGAAAGGAATGACCACAGGGTAGCGGAATGACTTTCTCCGGGTTCGTGCCAGCAGGAAGCATCTCCAAACAAATAGGGCACTCACTTTCCGAGCGAATCTTCATAGAACCTTAATCTCGGACCAGGCACAACAGAATTGGGAATGGTGGAAGAACTATTGGTTTCATTGTACCGGGATGTCATAAATCCTATCACCACAAAAGAGTGTATCAGTAAATAAGATAAATGTACGTATGTACATTGCCCGGATCTTCCAATGTGTACACTCTGTGCTTTTTCCACTCAAGATCTCCCAAGAACCAAACTTTAAAGACAAACATTTCACGACTCATGATGCAATAGGTCCCTATTTTTCCGGAAACTCTGAAGCTGTTCGTTTCCACCCCAAAAACCTTTCAAAAAGCCACAAAATTCATTCATAACATCTTTGAACAAGTACATGAAGTGCTCAGTGCTCACCAAAATTCTTTACATCTCTTGGACTCAATATGATTAATTAATGATCCAAATTCTTCATTTCCACCATAATTTCTCCAAGACACTTGTGGGTGATGTCACAGCTCCCGGATCCCCAAGACACACCGCAGTTCCTGTGAGCCCTGCACGTAACACTTGGAGCTGCCGTCGCCAATCGCCATCGGAAGCATTGGCTGCCACAGCACCCGTGCTGCGCACGCTGTGGATCCAACGTTGAATGCCCTCCACTGTGCCTTGAACGGTGGTGATTCGGTGATGGTGATGGCGCGCATTTGGGGCTCTATCAGGAAAATTTCGGGTATATCAAAACACTGATATTTGAGACATGATATGTTATTAAAACACTTTTAGTGGTCGTAGTGTTTTGTTAGAGACTTTTTGAGTTATGAAGGTGCAAGTCAAGACAGCAAACCGGGAAAATGATGAAACAAAGTGGACAGGTCTCATCCTTCCCGTCTCCCCCTCAACCATCTACGAGGCACTATTGGGTGGCTCTACCGGTGGTACCGCGCTCTGCACTGGCGCCGCTGGCGCCACACGCCGCCGTGGCGCTGGGCTCCGCTCCAGCAAGGCCTGCGCCGCGGCGGTGGCCGCGGCCCGGCGTGCCGTGGCGCTGTCGCGGGTGGCCTGGGCGCGGGCCGCCACGGTGGCAGCACCACTGGAACCGGCCAAGAGGGCAGTGAGAAGATCTTGTAACCTCAGGTTTTTGTGGCTAAAAAAAAGGTGGAAGGTGAAGGGGGTCTAGTAGATGATCCATATAGTCATCACTTCTGGTATATGTTATGTATAGTTGTGCATGGCAAATTTTACCTTGCAATGACCTGTCAGTCTACCACTCCCAAAGGCTAGTATCAGGTAACACTAGTGCGGCAGGTCAGCTAAAGCTTAGGGATCTCATCTTTTTGGGCATTGGAGGCTTGTATCCTTGCTATAAGTCGGGAGGAAACATCATAACTTTATCTGACCATGTGGATACATCTGTTTAAAATCCAACACATGAATATTCAATAAATATCAACACATAATGATCCGATGTAACTATAAAGCTTGTAAAACCAACAAAACGAGAATCAAAACAAACAAATAAAACAGGCAAAATGAAATGGCTACCCTCCAGTAAACTGAACAGTTCAAAGCTTAGAACTCCAAAATCTACAAAACCTAAATCTGTAAACATTGTGAAACTATACTATCCAATTGTCTTCCAAAATCCCGAGGATTTTTTGGAGATAATCTTACATGAGCTTACTGGAGGAGTACCCTCCAGTAAACTAACATAGCCATAGAAAATCCAGCATTTCAATAATATTTCCGAGTTTCCTAGGAAAAAATGGCAAAAAAATATATCGTTAATGTTAGTTTACCGGAGGCTAGTACAAATTTCATCACCAGCTCCACATTTGAATCTCAGCCTTCAATGAAGGTCTCAGAATTGCCACTTCGGCAGCTGGTCGCTCTGACAGCCGTTGCTCCATCAGAAAGGCATGCACCAAAAAACAGCGACGCCAAAAGGCAAGAAGAGCTAAATCTTGAAGCTCTGTCCTGAAAATCAACTAAGTAGTTGCCAACCTTTTTTGGGTGCAGGTATTTTGTGGGTACATAAGGTGTATATATCTATATATTATCCAAGGTACCTATGCCTTGTACAGCTGTTTCATCAGTGTGGCAAAGCCACTGAAGTCAATCAATGCTAAATTGATGCATTGCATGGGCCGGCGATAAGTTGTTTAGGTTTCAGTATATGAGTCCAAATTAGCTGGCCTTCCATTTGGGAATGATGGCCGTTTCACACAAATTCCCCAAGCATCAGCTTCATTCCCTCATTCCCTAGGGTTGGACCCCTCGCGGGTCAACAGGCGCACCCAGGCACGTTTGAAGATACTTTTCCCCAGTGATATGTTAGTTTCCTGGAGGGGAAGTTGTTGTTTTTTCAAAAGCCAAGGGAGAAAATTCAGTGAATATGAAGGTTTCACCAGATTGCTTTGAACCCCGCAATCCTCGCTGGTTCATGTTCTCAAAGCCACTAGGCTTGGTCACTTGGTCGAAACATAAGGCGTGACGTTGGTTGTGGAAAATCTTTATGTTAGGAAACCCTTCAGAAAGGAGTTCATCAAATATATCAAATCATATTTAGTAAATCTAGTATTTATTGCAAATTGAACCTTCAAGGGACCAACCATATCAAGACATCATATTCAAAGCAAGTGAGTTGGGCGTTTTCAGCATCCATACACCCAAAAATTAACGGTGAGATGATAAGACAGACAAACGTAGAGGGTTACAAACCGCAGTTGCCTCTTGCTAAAGCCTAATGAACAAACATAGCTTGTCTTGAACTGGCCCTTATTCCACGTCCTTGGAGATGTTTTTCTGAAGGTGTAAGCATAGGTGGTATAAAAAAAGAGACTCAGAAACAATGAGAATTCCCTAGGGCAAGGAGCCACCCCAGAAACCAAATTTTGAAATCAAAGTAACCTCAGAGGATCCCAAATCCCCACTTCTGTGCGAAGAAATGTTCACAGAACTAATGACATTTCATCCTTAGGTAGAAACAAAAGTGTTGAAACATCACACGGGTAAGGTTGCTGAGACTGTGAAGCTCGGAAAAATTCTTCAGAATTTTGAGACCGAGCATCTCTTGCTCTGGTGTTTGTTCATGGTCCGTGCCCAAGGATGTTTGGAAGGCCCTGGCAGTAGCCCAAAGTGTGGACAACTCCAATCCGCGATCTGGCACATCTTCCAAGAACTGACGCCACGTGGCAGGTGCCCTGGCGCTAGTTGTCCTGCCGCATATGCAGGGTGCCATACTGCCAAAGCATTGCAACCGTGGATAATCAAGATTAATAAAGGGCACCTACTAAAACTCTGACTATTTTCCCACTGTGAACCAGGTTGTAAAGGCATTTCAGCCGCATTTTCAGTGGGGTTGATCACCAAGTTGGACTCACAAAGTTCGGTCTGCCGATCCCAATCCTGATCCTTTCAAGTGGAGGTACTTGGAGACGTTTGAGTGTCCCTGGTTCCAGATTGCTCAGCACAATTTCCAAGGCCTTGATACCTGGCGCAGAAAATGAACCCCAACCCCACCACAGTCATCAAGGAAGTTACACGACACGAAGTTCGGAACGGGCCATAAATCTGTATATACATAACCTATATAGAAAAGGTGGCCTTTTCGTAAACATGGATGGAATCCTTTTCAGTTGGAAGGATAGTGACTTGAAGTATGAAGGGTATCTTCAATATTTGCTCATTGTTTGAAGACTCTCCAGCAATACCAACCTCCAACACTCTCAAGCTGGCAACCTTCAGATCTGATTATTCACCTGCAAATGCTTCAAAAAATATGTCGTCCCGGAACCAAACATGCATTAAATTATATAAGCCCTTACCTGCTTAGCAAGGTCATGGGATGAAGTGTAAGAACATCACTCATGAAATGCTGATTCTTATGTGATTCCTATGGAGTAGTTGCTATCAATGTCGCTCACAAAATACTATAATGTGGTTTACCTAGATGCCCATGTGCACTAGAGTAATTATGGGAAAACATGGCAATAATCTAGCAGGAATTACTATAGACCCCACTCACAATGCAGTATATAAATCATATTTCATCCAACTTGACATCGTTACCTACAAAGATTCCCCTAACCCACCGAACCATTTTTTTAAACCTGCGCCAATCCCCCGGGGTTACTCCGTGAAAAATATCCCCCCCCACCTTCAGTACAAAGCTCTTGTAGATTCTCGCCCTCCCGTGGCACCGGGAAAGGACCATCCTTTGGGATGATGTTGTCCGGCACAACACCACGACGGAACAAGGCAGGAAGTTGCGCCACCTGAGACTGATGGGTCCAACTAGGACATCCTTGGATGCTGATGATTATTTCCAGCATTGATGGGGGTTTAGTATAGTATCCATGTGACTTGTCCTGATTCATACAATTTTGGTTAGCACTTATTTCCCATGATTTACGATGAAAAGGATCTTTATACATTCAAGGTAGGAGGAAGATGCAGGTCATGAACAGTACCCACATTATATACTTAATAATAGGCGACTAGGATATAGAAGGGTTTAAAAATGCTAAGGATGGACAAACCCCGGCAGTCTTCCCTCATCTGGAGACCCAGAAAAATGCTACGAGCTATGATGAAAGAGGAAGCATCTCCATTGTAGTGCCACAATTTTCTTGAGACACATTTGGAAGCCAGACAGGGTGTCATGTTAGTACCAATTTGCATCAATTTTGTTGACATCACACAGTACACTTCCAGCACAAAAACACTTTTTACGTAGCATTTGTTTCACCGCTATTTGTGTTTCAGAGCTTCTCTGTGACACTGTGGGGTCAGACCTTTTTTCGCAGCAATTTCTGGGAACGGAACTTTCGATCCAAATATACTCATGGGAAGTGAGGAAATTCCATGGGAAATTCCTCTGAACCATGGGTATGGAAAAAAACGGTTAAATAACCCTTGTGGTTCGCTGGGTATCTCCTTTCAACCACAACCTTGCCCACCTGAAAACCAGTCAGGTAATCCATCGAACAAGGCACAAGTCGCAGCATCGCCTACCTTCATAGTTCCAAATATCAACCACGCGTTGTGCTCATCGCTAAGTGCTCGAGCTAAGACTTCAAAGAAGATCTGATTGAAATGTCAACCATCATGACTCATGAACCGTTTGTTGTCAGTCACTTCAGTAGGTGTGAAACCAACATTTGATCTTCATTGCCGGAGTTACAAAAAAATTGCTTGGAATGTGTTTTTTTGCTTCCCTCGGCATGGATGTCTCCCTTCAGCTGCTGGTGTTGTGATTGGTCAAGTAGAGAATGGCTGATGCATCTGAGCCTATCTACAAAGTTGAGATTTTGAAATTAGTCCCATATTGTGAATCAAATCAGGGAAATTTGAGGGTCGCTGACGCATATAGTAAAGAACCTGGTAAATGAAAAACCCCATCATCGATATGGAGATGGAGATGTGCGACAACATGTTCATCTGGCCAAACCTGCTTCAATTTGCACATCTTGCGCGTCTGTAAAAAATTACAGTACTTTTCTCTCACCACGCGCCAAATAAAATATTGGAAAGAAAAGGCGAGACCAACGTCACTAACTGTTATCCATTGAATGGATCTTGGGGTATCTGTGAGATGACTTCCTGCAGTAAACAACAAACAACGGCTATGGAACACCCAAGTTCACCATGGATTCAAAGTTTCGTCTTGGAAATATCAGGGCTTGCTCTACTTCTCTTCAATGTTTTTTGCCAATGAAACCAGAATGACCAAA
This sequence comes from Breviolum minutum Mf 1.05b.01, assembly GCA_000507305.1. Classification (NCBI taxonomy): domain Eukaryota; class Dinophyceae; order Suessiales; family Symbiodiniaceae; genus Breviolum; species Breviolum minutum. The sequence continues at coordinate 64,580 of DF241353.1, read as the reverse complement.
TGCCATGGTCAAGTCATTGCATCTTTTTGGCTGCTCTTACACAGCGATGTGCACTTTGGTGGAAAATTGGATATTCGGATAAACCTTATATATCATACCTAACCATAAGTACCAAGCAAGCTCGACTAGGACCCACCCCGTGACCCAGGTGGTCCAGCACGCCTCGTTCGCATCCATGACTGGGTTCCGCCTCAACGACGAGAATCGTTACGAACGATGATGTGCGTTACGTTCTAACATCACAAATATCTGTGTCCATGTACATGAATATATATATATATAAAGATATATTTATATGTATATATATATATGTGTGTGTGTGTTTTGATTACATTCTCAATTATGTAAAATATTCAGAAATCATGTATTAGCATTTACAACACTACAATTAGTATGCTTCCGTGCTTCCGCCTATCATTCGCTTTGTGAAGTCATTACACTAGCATCGCAACATGCAAATTTGCTCAAAAAACTGTTTGCTCAAAAATCAATCCACCCCGCATCTGTAGAATGCCAACTCTGCTACTTCAAAGACCCTGCACCTTCTGAGAGGCCCTAACGAGCTGATAGCTAATCCCCGCAGCAAAGGTAAGTTACTAACCTGCAATTCGTTCCAGTCAGTTCCAGGAACCAACCGGAAGGGATATATCAACCTGATGTCTTGATATGGGGCATTTATGGAGCCAACTGATTTATATCATAAATACACTCCCTGAAACTAACAGCCATTTCGCCCCTGAATTACAGGCCCAAACAGCCCCACAAGGAGATGATCGTATTCCAACATGTTCCAACCATCCATTTTCAGGTGCGAGCTGTTGGCTTTAGGCAGGGTACTACCTCCCATCCGTTTTTTTTTTTGGAGCTCCGCCCTACATCTCGCAAACGGTGTTCATATCATCTATCGCTATATGGAGTTCCTTGCAACGTTTTAGGCAATAAAGACACAGATAATTCGGCTACCTATCCTCAAAACCCCTTCCGAAATGTGTATCGCAAAAGAGGTATCCCAATTTCAGTGCAGCAATTTACTAACAAACATCCACTGAAAAAGCTACAACTTGGGCAACTTGCGGGGTAAAACCAACCAAATTGGAGTTATACAAGGATGGATCCTTTTAAACTCCGAATCTCTCAATGAATCCACCAAATGCGTCACCTGGTAACTTCTGTTGAAAATCTTCCAAGTTCATATTTTTTGAATCATAAAATTCCCATGGCAATACAAGACACAAAATGTTGATCTTAGAATATCTTAGAATCATCATGAATCATTAATTCCAAAATATATCCAAAACTAGCCATGGTTTATCTAGTTGGTTTGAAAAATATGATTCAAATGGGTTCCACTTCCCCCAATTTTCAGGTAAAAACCAGCGGGTGAAGGGTGGGAAGCCTTTTGGCTTCCCTACCAAATGCTGAAGTCCACGTGGGGTGACAGTGCCTACTTCACGCCAGGAATCAGGGAAGAAACGAACCTCAGTGACTCAGTGACTCAGGCTGAGCCCCTGAAAACCGGCCGTTTAACATCCCCCAAAAAGGAAACAAGCGTATTTCAACCAAGAATTTTCAGGGGAAGTTTGCTGTTGGTTTTAGGGAGGCTAGTCAGCTTAGTGACCATAGTTTTTCTTCAGTAATTGTTTTCTTGCGGTTGGTGATCCTGCATGTAAAGGAACCAAAGGCCAAGCCCATCATTCCAAGAAGATATCGCACGCAAGTGCGAATTGGAATTTTGCTCCAATTTCGTTACAGAAAGTAATCGTTGAGCTTGTCAATGGGGGTGAAGGGGGGCTGGTCATGAACGGATCTAGTAGCTGCTACAGCAAAACCAAAAACTCCCAAAGAAACGGGAGTGTTCTACGGATTGTCCTTACCCCACTCTATAATCTGGAATATTATCCGCAGATGCAAGTGTTTGAAGAGGCTCCCTCCCTGAAAAGACCATATCAGTGGCACTTGTGGAATATAAAAGATCAACAAAATGCCTGCTGAGGTCCCCGTACTTGTTCCAACCTATCCAAACAGGTAACTGGCTGACCCAAACATCTTGACGGGGGTCATGGAGTGGAAAAGGGACATACCATCAGTCTGCATCCCTTGAGCCGTTAAATTGGGCCACGAAAAAACAAATTGCTGGGGCACGGCAAAAAAACAACATGTTCACCTGAAAAAAGTAGATTCGGTGCCAACCCCCATGTGATGGTGGAAACTCGGGCCCTTGACCATCATACAATCATACCTTTCAGGGAAGCAAACCACCAAAGGCCTGGTGAAACCGGAGGTCAAATCTTCGATGGCATCATCGCAAACACCATGACCTATGGCCAGTGGCCAAAGGAATGACAAGGAGGTTCCTAGGTAATGGGTTCTAAATAAGAATGTCAACAGAAAGTCTATGAAATTGGAAAATTCCCACAAAAGCCAGCATGAACTTCCATGTTTGAAAACATCACCAAGGGTTCTTACATCGGTGTATTCTGCATGTTAGGGTGAAAGAAGTCAGATGTAAACGTACAAAGCTCAACCATATTCTAGTGTGATGCAAATCCTACTTCACCAAGCCAAGTGCTTATGAGATTGTATGACCCGCACCGACTGAATTCAAGTTTACTTGTTGCTTTCCACGGCATCAATTTGATGCCAGAATCTTTATTCAAACCACACAAACCCTTGAACACATTGCGAAACTCCAGGAAAAATCAGAATCATAACACCTAACCATCCAAAAAAAACCTATTCAAAAAATATGGAAACATCTACACCCTCCTTAGATCAACTATAGGTTTCATTCACTCATCCAATCCCAATTTTGCTTTAAAAATCACAGCAACTAAGGCCCAAAACATCCATGAATGGTCAAGGATGCCAAGGTCGAAGCCATATGGCCTTCGCCTCAGAGGGGAGATTTTGGGGTCAAAACATCAGTGATTTGGAGGGGGGGGGGGGGGTTGAGAGTGTCCGAGACTAGTGTGATGACATGGTTTATGAAATGTATATGTAAATATAAATATATATATATATCAAATATCAAATGTACTATATATATATAAATTAATATATATATACACAGGATTTGATAGTATTAGTTTTGAAGCATGTCAGATCAAACCAAATGACTCCTTTTCCATGCCTGTTGCTTCTCCTGACATCTAAGACACTCTAGCTGCAATAAGGGTGTCTACCATCTCCAAGTTTATGCAACAGGTTCTTTTTCGAAATGGAATCCCCACCCCCAACCCTTTCGCAATGGCTTGTCACCATTTTGCCACGTCAAGCCTCTCACCACCCCAAAACCTATCAGCATCCAGACCGTTCAGGGAAGACATGATGTCTACCAAGGTCAACTGCGCTGCCTTCAATGAAAACTTCTTCATCCGATGTGTCAGAATTAATCTTTGAAGTCACGTCCAAAATTTTCTGAACAAGAACCATGTTACAGAGCGATGCTAACACAAAAAATTGACTTAGCAAATGTTTTTGTTGGGACCATTTGCGCCGGCGAGTCACCATCTACGAAGGATTAAGGTTATCCTGACAAACCAGGTGGGTCTGTTACCCTTGCTTCTCGTGTCTGTACAGTGGAGGTCATAAGGGTAGGGGAATATAAAAAGAGGACCTACTAAAAACAGCATCAGGGAAAGTACAATGATGTGAGGTACGAACAAAAGCAGTGCCAACCACCTGGTTTGTAGACAAGTCATTGGGTTCTCATATCATTCGTACGATCACAAGATATCTGGATATACATGGCATGTGCGTGTGAAAACTAACAGTTCTAATTGTCATTTCCAACGCACTGTACAAAAGTATCTGATCATTAAATGACAATCTCTGATACAGGGGATCTATGGTGGATATTCTTGGCTGACAGAGGAACAAAGCAACTGGGTCATTTGCAACGGCAAATCTACCCCAAATGAACCATCACGATTCCCATAAAAAATTGAGCCCTCAAGAAACGAACCCTTACCCATTTTGTAGTACCAATGGTGTTTTTTAACAACTACAACATGCACACCCCTACCAGAAATACTGATATTAGAGCTATTTTTTGGTGGCACCTTCCTCAACACCCTCAACAAAAACCTTCCAATGTCTGGAAATTTGGATCTTCCAAGCGACATAATCCAGGCACAAACTGCGCAAATGCAAATGGGAAATGGCCTCAGTATTGATCCCATTTTCCTTAAGGGATCTGAAGGGATCTTCTAGCCACAAATTACCCACCCACCCAAAAAAAAGGGAGGGGAGCTAAAAAGTGGGCCTTTGGCCTTTGTCTTGCTATTGAAGCAACACAATATATACAATGATTGGATTTTGTTTGGTGTCGGACTGCCTTTGAGTTTTTCAAGTGATAATAGGGCAAAAACAAATTGAACGAATTCATTTCTCCGATCTTGTGCAGAGTCCACCAAGCTCTAGGTGTTCCCATCTATTTTGGCAGGGGCTAAGTGCACGCTTTAGTTATCCTATCGCTAATGGCTTACCATGACACCTGTAATTTTGCCAACAAATGCCAAATTCAAAACATCAAGCAAGGTCTACTAGTTTCAAAACGACATCTCGTTTTCAACTGCTATTTACATCTATTTACAGTATGCTGCTTAATTCTCCCAGTTTAGGATACGTCAATTCCTGCTCCTTCGATTCTTCCGATATTATCAGTTGTATGTAGGCAGTGATTACCCCCCTCCCTTCCCCACCCTGCCGTACCAGCAGTTTCCATTGGGAACTCCAAACTTGCAACCATTCCACAGCCCTTTGTGGGTCCTGCGCAGGTGTTGAAGAGGTGCCCCTCAGGTACAAATGCATGATATCGGACCAAAGGAAAATGTAACGAATAGAAACCACAAAAACTACTGATCTTCTTCGATTCGCAATGTTACTGCATATACAGTACAGTATTTCTGAGAATTTTTGACCTTTCAACCCATCATGGTACCATAGAAATCAGAATCTTTGTCATAACAAGCTGAAAAATCAGGTTGTCCCTGGAGCTTCCAAATCTCCATGTCAAGCGGTTCCGCAGATCATCAAAAATCAATCTTAGTTTCATTATCAAGCCCGTTGTTTTATCTGACTTTCCATCTCAGATGGTGGGAAATGAGCATTGAACCTCGGCCCTGGCTCGTGTCATTGCCTCTTTCATATCCAAGCTTAGACATTGCAATTTGGTATAACTTATCATACCTGGTAAACCTTCGTTCTCAGTAATTCCATGTCATATCGACCCCGATAGCTCCTACTCATAGGAATCTCAGCGTGCCCCGCCAATGCCGCCACCCCCCCTCAAGAAATACATAAGGCGGCCTTATTCGGGGATTAAGGGACAATTGTTGTTAATCCTCGGGGGAGAGGAGAATGGCATCATTAGAGGGGTTACCCTTAAATCTCCATGATTCTACCCCCTGTTAGGTCTTGGGACCCAATCACCCCAGTAAGCCCACCACCCCAACACCCCATCCTTCCCCCCTATCCCATCCCCTCCGTACGTGCGTGGAGCGCAAGATGTAAGTGTACCAATTCACTCGCCTCAGGGTTTCCGATATGTCCAGGTGAGATGATAATTTAGGAAAAAGTGGCTTGCTATAACTGATAACTTAATGATATCTGTAATCCGTTACGTTGGCACGTATACAATCAATCATATAAAGAAATATAGACAATTTGGTGTAACAAAAGTTGCATGTGCATCTATCTGATATGTCACCACTACCTAAAGTACATCTGCCACAGGCCACGTCACCGGAAGACGAGAGAAAGCCACCAACGGTACCAAAAACATGGCAGTTGCGTGCGGCCTTCAATTGCGTTTGCAGACATTTTGGGGATGAGCAAATGGAATGATGGTAAGACTGTGGGTAGGAAAACTTCTGAACAAATTGCGACGTGGCATCCGGTTGGCCATTTTTCTGGCACGAAAAAGACTGTAGGGGTAGTTTTTGTTGCCCGGGGTACGGAAAAAAAGGTTGAACCCCTAAGACAATGATTAGGAATCCCTGCCCACATGAAAAATGACTCGAAAAAGCTGACTTCTTATCATTCCTAGTTGCAAAATGGGAGTGGGCATGGACTAGCATGAAACATACCGCACCACTCTTCATAGATCCTGCCAAATGTTTAAAATGTGTACAACTTCACCTTAAATCAATGTTGCATCAGCATATGACACCAAGACAATGTATCTGGAGACAGGCTAGCCCATACATCAACTCCAAGCTATGATAGCAATAACATTCGACTTTCCATGTGTGAAGCCTTTGGTGAAGGAGATTTGAGAACTAAGGACCTCATGAACCAATTCCAACGCAAGCAAGTCATGTAAAAAAAACAGATTTTCAGTCATCAAGACTTTCAGGAGCTGAGTTATGCAAGTGTTTTTACCAAGTGATGTATATCTAGAGTCGATATCTAATATCTCTGTCTTGTTATCGAATCTTTGGCCTGATTCACCCAACACCTCTCATCACTTGGCCAACCCACGCTACATGTCGCAGAACCAGTCTTCTCAACTGTGGCGCCTGGTGTTCCACCAAAACCAAAGATGGTACTAAGTCACTAAGTGTATCCCATTGTGGATAATCAGAAGATCTAAAATAGAAGTCAAAAGCGGTGACAAATTCTGAAATGGTGAATTCAATTGTTTGTGGACTTTGTCTTTGATCATCTCATTTTCGTGGCAAATGAATGCGTTCACAACCATAATCATAACATTTGCAATTGTAAAGCTGTTTTCTAAGCACAATTGTAAATGTTCCTGCACAATCAGGTCTTTCAAAGATCCCATACAGTCCCATCCCACACTGCCAACAGAAAAACGAAATCACTAGCTGCACCATCTTTTTGATGCTTCCCCCAAAACAACATTCTAGTTGCTTAAGGTGGTTTCGGTTTGGTGAAGTTTTCAAACAATATCAACATAAACTTATCAGCTATCTCCAAGAAAAAATGAAATCATTGCTCATGAAACAGTAATCTTGGGAAGCTGATTCGGTAGGACTTTTGTTGGAGTCCAAGACTGCTCAGTTTATAGTAGACACCTCTTCAGTACTGCTCCTCTCAAAAGTCACGCGGAAGGCAACACTTCATACACACCCAACACTAGCCACACTCCTTCTTGACACCTTTCTTCTCCATGCTCTTCTCTTTGTTGCCCATACATCTCCAAATAGTTCTAGTACTGAAATATCTCAGTTTCTCGCGTTTTGACCATGTGCCACCCCCCAAAAAAACGCTTGGGATCAAAGATCCCAGATGTTCCCCACATCCCCAGTCCCAGTACCTGTGTAAGGAAGGATTCCAGGATCGAGTCAGTCCAGTCTACTGGTGCCAAATCTATATCCTCCCAAGCCAGCCGTTTCAGCCGGGGATAACGGTTTCCTTAGAAAAAAAACATTGGCTTTTTTAATGCCGTAAATCACTTGGCATTTTTTGGCAAACAAAGATAATTGGCTGGAAAATCACGAGTGATTGATTCAAACAGAGGGAGCACAATACACAGTCCATGTTTCATTGCTATATAAATACGTTCGATATTGTTAGATTAATGAAATGAAACATCATTGGATATTTAAAAGAAGGGTTGGGTTCAAACTCCGAAAAGGAGGAAACAAAAAAAAATGCAAGGTCTACCACTTGTTTTCATGCATTTAATGCGCATCCAGCAGGAGCCACGTCTGGCCGCCTACACTTTGAGGCCTCTCAAGACCTTCCCTCGCCACCTGGATGGGACAGCCTTGCGCAATATCAATAGGATCGACAACCTGCCAGCGACCAACTGGTGTGATTTCGTGTGAAACACCAGCATTTTAATGCATCGAACACTAGTAAACACTGAGGTTTCAGGAGCAAAGAGCTATACATACACATTCCTCTGAACATCTGTGCTATATTAGGAGAAACCGTTGAAATCGTGGAAAAAATTGCAGGGTGTGATTGTGACCTTTCACTATACCTATTCATATCTTGATGTTCATTCCCAAATCCCCAAAGAAAAACTAATCCTTGTACCAAACCTAAGGAAACTACATCTTTCTTCAAATGTTTTGTGTTTTTCGCGCTTCATTCCAATGCAGTCTGAGCTGGGAACATCTGGTTGAAACTGCTGATAGAGCTGAACTGAGAGACCTCACTTGCAAGCCATCAAAATGACATCCCGAAGAGTCATGGTTAAAAGACGCACTTTAAAAGGGACCTGAATTTTGAAGCAATTTTGTGCAAAATGCTTCGTTTTTTTACAGGAGCCAGTGACACGTGTTCTTTCTGATGTTTTTTTTCAGTGCTTGATGCTGCAAATAATACACTCCGGTAAACTAACATGGCAGTGGAAAATGGACCCTTTGAAGATGTATTTCCTATTGAACATGGGGATATTCGATTGCTATGTTAGTTTACCACAGGGTACATCCTCCTTACCAAATACAACCAACTGGACTCACCGTGAATTCTGAGACATTTGACGTTGAAGTTGAGGGCAACACCTCGGGCACAGCCATCAACTGTCAGAAGTTCTGTTGGCATCTCAAGGGTTTAATGTTTACTAGGAAACTACTGTGTTTGAGGGCAAGGAATCCCGACTTGGATTCCTTTCCAGCAGGTTTTGGTAGAAGCGTTGAACTAGGTCCATGAACATTCTTGAAGTAGATCCATGAACAAACGCTGCAAAAAAGCATTTTAAAATTGAGCTCTTGTTGAGCTCATCCTCATCATCAGCTACTGCCCTCAACATCCCACAACAAAATCGCCCGTTGAACCAACGACAGCTCCCCACGCAGCAATGGTACAGGATCCACCATAGATACGCACCGCCACAGCACCTTAAGACACAGGTGTGTCTTACCAAGTTCACTCGAAACGATGGCTTTTTGTTGGCGGAATTGAAGCTGAATATCCATGAATATCCATGGGTGGATCATGAGGTGAATACCCTACCCGACCCTTTTTTGTTGGAGTTTTGGTGTGAGGTAGATTTGCAAGATCAATCAAAAAGTACGTCTATGCGGCTTGTTGTAACACTCTATCAAGTATATCAAGGCCATGGGAAGTCTATTAATGTGTCGATGATGCCAAGACAATACGCGACTCAACTGTCAAAAACGAACCATTCTGGCAGAAACAACATTGAATCAAGGTGGGTTTCAATGCCTCTTTGTTTTTTGTTGGCCAAGGGCTTCTAATACTTGGTCTGTGTCACCAGCTCTTACCGCCCTTAAGACAATCATCCCAAACATTGCGGAGGGACAAACCTATGAACCATTTGCACATTAAGATTGAAAACATCTCAAATGATAGACTGTAAAACATCTGTTTGAAAAATAAACCCTAACTTCAAACATCACGTTTGAACATGAACAAACTCTAAGATTCCAAACATATACCATCTCAACTTGAAGATATTCTACCATCAAACGTCTCACAAAACCATGGTGTATCCGGGTGCATCCTTCCACCTTCACAGTTAAACCAAGGCACCCAAATCCAAAGTCAACAAACGTCGGCCCAAACATGCCAAGGACCTGACCTCGGAGTTTCATTGAACAATGGAAAATCACCCAATTTTTTTACATAGGAAATATACATCTTCATTCATGGTTGGATTTTTCCAATTGTCATGTTAGTCGTTTTGGGATCTTTATCTTTGGGGATGCGAGTTGCCCCTTGGCAAAATGCCATCGTGGCTTACATGTTGGCGTCCTGGCCACATCAACGGTATCTTTGTGCCATCTACCAAAACACATGAAGCATACCTTTTGTTGTGCTATATATCCGACCCTAGGGAACACCACCTAACAAAAAACACACGATTTTTTCGCACAAAACGCACCGGCACCTCGAACACGATCCGTTGGGAAGGGACATCTGGGCGAAAGCTCATGGCCTCATGTTGGGGTGCTGTCTTGACAAACTCTCCGGGTGAATCATTCAATATTTCACCTTCACGAGAAACAAGCACAAAAAGACCAGGAATCAAAAGAACACCCAAATGCAACGTGCCAGGTAAATTAACATACGTTTGGTTCAAAATTGCAGCATACATGGGGGAATGTATGTGTATATTCATTGAGCTTGTGCTTGTTTTTGTGTTTCCCTCCTCCTCCTCCTCCTCTTCTTCTTCTTCTTCCTCTTCTTCTTCTTTTTGTGGTGGTGGAGCACCCGCTGAGGAGTGCCAAACTAGCACATTCCGGAAGACTGAAACGAGCTATTTCACGTAGGATAGATTGACAAATCGCAAATTAATTCACCTATCTTCAATTGTAACAGCTCAATATGGCGAGGTGATACACTGACATATGACAAAGCCATCAGAAACGGTTGAGACTCCAAGTCTGAAGACATCGTGATGAAACCTCAACTGCTTGCTTCTTGCAGGGGCACATGGACAGAAACTAGAAACAAAAACTCGTGCAACACAGAATCAGATTGAACCTTGAAATGTCAACCTCTTGCCAAAGGTTCCCTGTTTTACTCTAAAATGCGTAAAATTAATGTCCAACCCATCAGAATTACAAACAAACAAACAAACAAACCGACAGACAGACAGACAGACAGACAAACAAAACAAACAAACAGACAAACAAACAAAAAAAAACACAACCAAACACCCAAACACCCAAACAACCAAACAACCAACCAAACAAACAAACAAACAAACGAACAAACAAACAAACAAACACACAGACAGACAGACAGACAGATGGACGGACGGACGGACGGACGGACGGACAGACAAACAAACAAACAAACAAAAACAAAAAAACAAACAAACAAACAGACAAACAGACAGACAGACAGACAAACAAATAAACAAACAAACAATGAACCAACCAACCAAACAAACAAATGAAGAAAAACACAGCCCGGGATAAAGACAGCCTTCATCTGACAAACTCACAAACTGGTTTTACCCGTCGCTTCTATCCCAACTGCAGCTCCCGGCTATGTGTTGTAGCCGTGGGCAATACTTAGCCAAGCCTTGGATCTAACAAATTCCAATCCAAACATCTCTTCAAGGTGTTTTATCCATAAAAATACAGTTTCACAATATATACAGCATAAGGGACATACAGTACTGTAAATTTTATATAATCTACAATGTATGTATGTTGTATATTTACATTTATATGTGAATTTTTGTGCCCTTTTATGAGTTGGGTGGAATAAATTTGTTTGTCAACATTCGCAGCCAGCAGAGCCAGCTGATCATCCACTGATGGTGGGGTGACCAAAAGCCAACCCTCCGTTGTTGGAAGCACCAATTTCGCAAGTAGGGAATAGGCAATGTTACCTGCGAAAGTAGAACACCCCCTAAAACTGACATAGCACCCTCCAGGAAGCCTTCCCAAAAGGAAAGTAGTATTACAACCATCCATTTTCAGGTGCTATGTTAGTTTCAAGGAGAGACACTGACTACATTTCTGACCAAAGTTTAGAAGCGAAAGGACAGGCAAAAACGTCATCATCATCATCATCATCATCATCATCATCATCATCATCATCATCATCGTCATCATCATCAACATCATCAACAGTAGCATCCAATTTAGAAAACTGGTCTTTCCCATTTCCCGTTGATAGTCAGTGTCGCGCCACACTTGCAGGCTTTACCACCATCATCATCATCATCATCATCATCATCAAAAATACCCACATCCACCGTGCTTGTCATGCCACATCTCATATAATCCCATGTGTTTTCTTTTTGAAACAGCCTTGCCAAGGTCCCGAACGACCAAAAAGTCGTTGTGGATCATGAAAACCACCACCAAAGGAGGAACCATCCACCTCTTCAGGGGTCAAATGGGTCGATGGGTCGATCCGAGCTCCGGCATCGTGTGCAATTTCGCCCCCACCCAACCTGCAAGGATTCCAATAAGCGCATGCCACAAACTAAGCGCAGCAGTTGCCTGGGTGGTGAGACACCTTTTTGGGAGCACTTATCATTTTGAATGTATATTCTGCATACCTCTTCTATAACTCATCCGTGCACATGTCTCAAAAGTTATCCTAACAATCGAGAGAATTTGACTGCATTCCAAAACAAGTTGCTTCATGAAAAAAATTGGACTTCACAAAAGCCACTCTGTAGCCGTGGGCCTCTCTCCGAAATGTGCGCTGTCACGCACCGAGAGTTGACGGACCTCGGGGTCAGCTTTGGATAAGCTTCGTGGTAGCACTTCTGATGGCAGAAATGTGCCCCTTAGCAGAAATTAGGGTGAATATGGGTGAAATATATGCACCATAAAGAAACACATCTCCTCTTCGTCTTTGTCTTCATCAACATCATTGATCATCATGAGCTCCAAACCCCAGGTCACCCCACATTTCTGCAATGTTGTCCAATGAAACGTAAGCAATCGCTTTGCCAATGCTCTGGGATACGGACCTGCAAACGCAGGTACAAATGCCCCAACTGCGGGGGGGGAACTTGGCAAAGAGTCCTACAACTTGGCCGAGTTGGATACTGCTTTCAACAATATACCCCCTTTTCAGACCTTTGAAGTAGGTACAACTTCCATGAATGGAAGTAGTCTCAAGAATAAATGACCTTCAAAAAGCACTGGAAAATGATTAGTAGGAAACCTAATGAATTATCATTGGTCCCTTAGCTTTTTTTTTGGATACACACAGATGCAACACCTGAAAAGTAGATGACTGGTGCAACTTCCCCAATGTGCCTCACCGTAACAACCCTTACACACTCAGGTCTAAGAGTTTCAAGCTTGGATGAATCTACCCCCCCCCACCGAGGATGCTGGCTCGTCACCACCAGGAGTACTATTACAGTTTTAGATACAGTATGGTCGGGAATCCAAATAAATAAACTATTTTTCCCACTGTTGCTGGTTGCGGGGTAGATCAAATTTATTTACTTTATCAGGTAATCTTTTCCCGTGAAACTATCCAGGTAGAGTTTTCTGCCCAACTAAGTTCCACAAACGAGATGATTTGAAATCCGCACCCCGAATATATTGCCTCAAATAAGATGACCCTCCAGGAAACATGGAAATTCTGCGAAATCTTACATCAAGGCCCTGATCCAAATTCAACTTGGTAACCCGACCCAGCTCAACGCAACGCGCTGCTGGGGATGTGCTGCCTCGGTCGCGCTGGTATCTTTTTTCTGGGTCTGGCATGGCGATGAAGTTGGTCAAACATTTAAAAGTATTACTACTGTATATAATGTGTATATATATATATACACAAAAATACTGTGCCCTGAACGTCCGAACATCCAGAATAGCCTTATTTTCAAAGAGAAGGGCCGTTACAACTTCCCCCCCAATGAAATTCCAAACTGCGGAGCATCGAAAGTTTCTTGGCAGCCTTAACCTTTCCCAAGGTGCCCCTCCCTTGGCGGAAATTTACACCCCTTGCCCTGAATCCACCAACGTGTTCATGACGCCAACTGGGCGCAATGGGCCCAAAGTTCAAATGCTTGGGCTGTTAGCATGTGACAGGCTCCTGGCGTGATTGAAAAATAGCCAGCTCCAGTTCCAGTAATCTTCAACCAATGGCTAGGTGCTTTATGGTCTCTATTCTTAAGAAAAATGCTCGGGAAAAAACACCAGAAAGAACCAAGCAAGCCCATTGAGTGAAATGCAAAAATGACATCTGATGATCCCAAATCTTGAATTCAGGGTTGAGTTCGGAATAAGTGGGCTGAGAAATTGCCCAGAGACATGCAGAATAAAGTGTCATGTGAAGCTGACTGAGTAAAAAATCTTGATGCAAAGGACCGCAAACTGAGAAATGTAAAACTGAAAATGCAAAATCTGAAAGGTTTGGACTTTGCAAAAAATGCCTATGTGAGTCTAACCCAGAGTAAAACCATAGGTGGGATACGACGACTTATGATAGAAACAGAAATCCAGTGTTTACCATATATATAAATTGCTTTAATGATTGTCACTCCGACAGTTTCGGTTCTTGATAAATCAGGATCATGTCTCAAATCAGTATCCGTTTCCGACAAACTTTGAACCCACTTTGAGTTCTCTCGTTCCCCTCCGTTCACTTACTTCTTACGAGATCTTACGAGAAGATCAACGGGGTTGCAACAATGAGGCGGTGCCCATGTGGCAAACATGTTTTCAAAACAAGATATGTTTACAAACCCCCAATGCCCAAGCCACCCCTGTTTTTAGATTCGAAAAGAAAACCCCTGGTGGTACTGATCTTGAGTAACCATTCTTCCACATCAAATTTCAAACATCAACCCGGCACAAAAAAACACAGAAACACAAGTCAACTTCAATGTGGGCCGGTCTGGCGAAAGGCGCACATTGGCAGCCAAGAGAGCATCGAAAACCTTAGGGGTGAATGAATCCGCCATGTGACACCGGGATGAAAAAACTGTCCAACATGTTTTGACAGATGGATTTTGAATGCTTGAGGTATCACGACATCCCAAATCCGAGGTATAGATGTTTCAAAAGGTTTCTTCAACCATCAGCTGATTCGCTTGGAAATTTTGGTTTAAAAAGAGTTTCCTTTTGGGTCTTGTTTACTGAAATTCCCCATGCTTTCCGCTTTTCTCTCCTGCACTCATCTTTGTAAGCGCAGCCGCAGCACCAAGACCCAATGGCTCCCATGTAAGGAAAGCACGGATAATAAACCAAGTGGGAAGAGAAGTGACTAGCGGTCACCAAATAGTCCACTCACATCCGCTAGTCATCTCGCAATTGAATTGAGAATCTCCTGAGCAAAACGGCATGGTTCCAAACATGCACATATTTCCACCCCACTGGCAACCTTCAGTCATCTCACATGACATTTGGTCACTGCCAGCACAGAAAGGTGCGAGATTTTTTGCAGTGCACCTTCCCCATGATCGCGTTGTTGATGCCGCCTCGGGCATGGGTGGAGCTTTTGGGGGCGCTTTGGTACGAATCCACTCACAATCTTTGCTTCTGCGCTCATGGCACAGTTGTTCCGAATAGGTGGCACACCACTCATTGACATAGTGAATGCCACGGCAATATCCCCAGGACGCTTTCACCTCGGCAGTCTCCTCCTTTGAAGCTTTCATGGCTTTCACTTGAAGAACGTTGACATGGCCGTCTTCACAACCGACACAATCTTCGATGTCCATGGCCGAAGAAAAGATCCAGAGGCCGAAGCTACAAAGACGGAGCAAAGCTGCAGCTGCCATTGGAACTCCAACAAATCTGTCGGTTTTGAATCTAGAGAAAAAACATGAAAAAACGCTGTCACTAAAATAAAACCTAAAAAAATGCTCGAGCAAAGGCTTCAGCACTATACACCGTTTGAAAATGTTTGAAACATGTATCTGTATATGTGTATATACTCTTTGGGCTCATGCGGACTATATATATACATCCATACAGCGCATTTCAGAAATAGTCTAATAAATTGAACACAAATATATATAGTAATTATAGACATATAGATCACCAGTGGTGATACTCTTCACACTTTGTGCATGTCCGGGCTTCAACTTTGTTTTTAAAAAATGCGGGGACGACCCCACGAAAAAACGCAACTCCCCTCGAAAGCACCCCACACTTATTGACAGCAACAACCCGTAATTCACAACTTGGAAACCGCAAGTGTTCATGTAACTCTTACCCTCCCTGAAACTACCAGTTCGCCCCTGAAAATGGGCAAGATCCCTATTTAAGAAATGTTTCAAATGGCTTCTAGCTTTCATATTCTCATTTGGGAGATATTGACTTAAATTTCACTCCAACTAGCTTTCGTTTAGGATAAAAATATACTCAAACAGCTCAGTCACCCTTCATATTCCTTGGTACCTTCACAAATTTCAAAAACTTGGATTCAGTTGGCACAAGCATGAGGCCTATGCCACCCCTGTGTCGGATAGAGGAAATTTCAAGGGGGATATGTAACGGATGTAACGGGATTGGTATGAACAAGGGGATTTGTTGTGCTGTTTTTTGTTGACCATTAGGTGTGTGACCACCAGTCACCTGAGTACCAAACACATTCACTGCAATGAACACTTCAGCATCAGCCACATCGGTCCAACACAATGCTGCCTGGCAGGTCACTGCAGTTCTGGGCTTTAGGAGAAGGCAATAGGTGACGCCAACGGGGCATCCACCGCGGGAAACCCATGAAACGCGAATCATTGTCGACTCGGCCGCCTGGACCATCTCTTCCCATGAATGCGGAGCTGAAAGACCATGGTCCTAGTGGGCATTTAAAAAAAACCGCCAAGAACCAATGCTGGAGGCAAAATACCAACAAATGCTAGCTATGTGTAGCTAGCTGCTTGGAGAAAACCAAAGCAAGAGCTCAGCTTGGATGATTCAATTGATTCACTGGATATTTACCCAAAAAATTCAGCTGGATTTCAATCGATTCAGCAGGCAGCTGGCTTAAACCGATACAAAAACAATCCAAAAACGCTTCAGGATGCAGCAGTTCAAGCGAGTGGAACTCCCAAAACTCGCTACTGTGACGAGAAATTAAGATAATTACCTAGGGTTTAGCTTGAAACATGTGTTTTGAAAAAAAATGATGGCAACTTTTTTTGCCACTGATTTCATCTGGCTCTCGCACTCATGTTGTTGAAAATCAGAAAATCCAAAAAAAAATATGTTGAAACATCTTTGTTGAATCAGAAAATCCAAAAAATATGTTGAAACTGCCAAAATCTTGTGAAATCATTTGCCCCTTTCTTCTATATACTCCAATTTTCGCACGTTTGCCCCATGTTTCCAACGGGCTTTTAACACGCGGTTGCCTCCTGAAGGGAGGCCACGGCCTCGGGCTCGCGCCATGCGCTGCATGCGGAGCCTGGTGCGTGGCGTACCACATCGGCCAAGGCCTCGGGAGGGAGGAGATGTCACCCCATTGGAAGTGAAGAGCCATACCCCCCGGTAAACTAAAACATGGATATAACATGGATAATTGATTACCCAAAATAAAAGCTTGGAAAAGGTGGACTCTCTTCAAAAATGGCAAGTGTTGATATGTTTGTTAGATTTCTGGGGTGAGTATGCCTTCTTATTTTTTTCATGTTCAATCTGTTTCATCTTAAACGCTTCAAACCATACCCTTCATCCGGCGCCTGCAACGGTGTAGCCAAGGAAGAGGAGCTCAGCTTCGACATCCGTAAAAACCATCGCCACCAATCAGGGCGAGGTGTTGATTCGTTGAAAAGATTTGGAGATGGGATCAAAGCAATTTGATGATTTAACCAAAACTGGTTGGTGGTTTCAACCCATTTGACAAATATTAGATCAAAATGGGAATCTTCCCCAAATAGGGGTGAAAATGAAAAAATATCTGAAACCACCACCCAGAAAAGCTGCTATTCTTCCAAATTCTATTTGAATGTTGTTTTTCTTAAATGGTCCAAGACTCCAAGTACGTTCCATGCAGTGACTTTTCCCATGCCATATGCATCTTGTTAGGTTGGCTGATTGATGAGGTTGCCACCTGGCTACACACTGATGACTCTGAAGGCGTAGGTGCACAATGACAATAGCAGGTTGCAGATACTAGGAGCCCTTACGCCCTTACCAAGATGCATTTTTGCAGTATCATCACCAAAAAAACAGTTGAAATTCTATAGTAAGTTCAACGAAAACTATCAAAACCGCAAAGGCAGTATCTTCACAATCGATTTGTCAGCATCTTGGCCACCATATTACATACATGGAAGCAGGATCAACAGAAACACATATCATCCAAACTTGCATCTGCATGGGGCATTCATTGATTGGTCACCAGCTTACCTTCCGCATCCTTCCGCCAATCCCTACAAAGGGCTTCAGCCTGGCCCTCAACCCCAAAACTCAGGGGATTTCATGGTCAAATCAACTGGAGCTCCTTTTTTTGTCGCTTCGACTTTTCTATGGCGTCCTCTTTTGGGAGTGGTCAATAGAAGCCAGCATAAGACCTCAAGGTTAATCGCTCCGCCAAGACCATGAAACAAAAATTGAAACTACTCCCTTGTTTCCTACTAAATATTAGTGATTCCCGTAAGTTATTAGAGGTTGGCCATTGCCTGAGTGAGTATATGTAAGGCAACTCTGCAAGGAGAGTGTCGTAAAGAGTCTTGCCTGGCTCCCCCTTACCTTTCAAAAAAACATTAAGGGCTCCCCTCAAGTGAAGCAAGAAGTTCTTACAACAACCGTATCAACTGCTTTCTTCTAAAGTTGGGCCCGGGCTAAAGAACTCACTCCATCAATTTTCGACATAAGAACACCACGTCAACCTGTGAACCTCCCGAAAAAAAAGGGGGATTGAACATTGAAAAAATAACATGTATGCACCCACCAAAACCTTGACTTCAGCAACCTCAACACTTAAGTCTTCAACTTATGTATGTAGAGCTTCTACCCCTCCCAAAACTCAAACCAAAAAAAACAAAAGGACTGAACAACAAAGCCATCCTTAAAAGCCACCAAAAATTGGGGGCCCAAGGCACAAGTTGCTGTAAACTTCAATGGCCAATTGCCATGCTTCACCCACTTCTTCAGATGGCTTTGATGGAATTCGACCTGAGATTACACCGTCTTTACGTAGGTTGAGAAAGAAGCCCATTTATCATGGTATAGCTAGCCTTTTGATGCCCTCTCTTGTACATTAAAGAACCAAGAAATATGGCACAAACATGAAGTGATTTTGGGTCATATGATACTACATGTAAGCTTGCAGATTCAAATGATGGATTCATAGGATACCAGCTTTCACAGTGACTGAAGCACTTCCTCTAGCTATATGTTTGGGGAGGTTGATGAGTTCGATATGCCTTCTTTGTCACATGGGAATCTCAGCCCAGTCATGTTGAGATTTAATGGGAAAAAGAGTCACATAATTTTGAATTTGCATTATTCATACATAATTTTGAATGTCAGTGACTCTCAACCTTCATGTCCCAAATATTTCCAAATGGGCTGACCAGTTGACCACACCTTTTTGTTCGGGGGGGGTTCGTTGGAACATCATCGATACAAATGGCTGATGCCTTGCAGAATTGATGCTGCCAATGCTGGTGCATCTCCATTGCCGCATTTTTGGGGAGCTCATCTCAAATGGCACTTGGAAGTTTCACCAGCATGTACGTAGACAAATCTGAAAGAATACTTTTTTGTGTCCCATTGTCCTATAAATCCATTTAGATTACTGATGAAATTTGAAGATTACATGAATAAAGTGTACAAAGTCAGTCTCAAAGTTTTCCATGGCGGAAGAAATCCCAAACAACCACCTGGAATGTATCCCAAACCCTGTACAAAACGGGATAAACTCACAACCTAAACTGGTTAGCAGGATTTCTAAACCATCAACAGTTTTACTGGGATCCTTTTAACATATTTTCTCTATGATTTCAAGGTTCAAACTTCCCACCTTTCTCCACCAAGATACGAAAGTCGCAGCCTTGGGATCGTAGATGGCAACAAAAAACACAAATACAAATCAGGTGTTCGGACAAGTAGGGTGATGATGCTATGAGAGGTGGATAAATCAACCAAAAATTGCTATTTTGTGGCATGATAGTTGATGTTGAATCGAAAATCCACGCAGGATGGGACGATTTAAAGAACAAAAATACAACATGTCATACTCACTTTCGAAACCTTTCGCCACGGAGTTTGAAGGGTTGATCCCTTTCAATCCTTTCATGGCAAGAGAAATCTCAACTACCGCAACCGGTCCACATATGTGCGGTGGTTTCTCAAGTGGCTATAAGGGTAATGATCATCGAGCCCTTAATAGGAAATAGTTAAGATTGGTATAGAACCCCCCTCTTTGGGTTGATCATCCCCCTTTTTGGGTTGATCATCCCCTTTTCTTTGGAAGGAATGGGAGTTTAGACCCGATGGCACATATGAATGTTCCATTGTTTGTTGCACGGTGAAACCATAAAAGTTGAATTCTCCTTTTCGACTCCAATGGTTGCTGGCAGTTCACTTTGAGCAAGTTTAAATCTTACAATCAGCATTTTCTTAATATAAACTGGTTGGTATAGCCTAGATAGCCTAGCAAGTGAATCTGAAAAGTAGATGGTATAAGCTGCCATCTGGTTTACATAAACCCTTCACTAACCGACCTTCTAAGTTTGTGTGCCACTGCCTTGAATTTTCGGCCGAAATAAGATACTGTTGGTTTCAACAGGCAACGATCAAACCCCCTTCCAATGACAATGGAGACCTTCCCAAGCCGACTGATCCCACAACCTCACAAGATCCACAACGTCTCATCCAAGGTAACTGAATTTCTGTCCCAGCATGACCTTCGTTCCACTGCGGCGCCCATTGAGAAACAACTCAAACTTCAACTTGGCCTTCTCCTGCTGTAGACATTGTGACGTGATTACCCAGGTCATTAATTAGTCGTTTCTTAGTCGTTTGCTGGGACAGTGGTTTTGTGGCCTGACCTACAAGTTAAAGATCATAAGTTTGGGTAAGGAATTCTTGAAACTATGAAATCATTCAGGAACCCACATAACACCCATTGACAAAACGGTGTTTGTATGATGCGCACGGTATTAAGTAGTACATGTTACACCAGTAGATATATATGCATGTATGTATGCATAGTTATAAATTTGTGCAGGCACAATCAAGCCCGCTCAAAATGATGACCCCCCACCTCGTTGCAGGTACAAAAAAAAGGCACAAAATGTACACGCTTTCAAGTACCTACCGGTTGTTTCAGTAGGAAGTACTCAAGGTAGCCAATCTAACATGGCAATCCGGCAATCGGTGGGAAAAAAGGAAACAGGAAATTTCATCGGATTGGGATGATTAGTATAAGTAATAAAGGGGAGGGGATACGCGGGGTGGGGACTTTCATCTTTTGATTACTTCCTGGTCAAACTACAAGCCATCACCCAGCACAAAGCTCCTTAGCAAAACCCAGGACCCAATCAAAAAACATCAAGACCACCAATAAGAGGAATGAAGAATATCCCATTCTTGTCAATGGCTTAACATCACCAATCAAACCACGAATATCGCCATCTGAAGCTGAAAACTTCTCCCCCCAACCATTTCGGTTCCTCACAGAGCAACGCCATGGCGCAGTCTCCCTCGCTGGTCAAGGCCGTTCCCGTTGGAAAGAAGGCCAGGCGCAAAGTCAGACCTTAAAAGCTCCAACGCTTCCGAATTCCAATCAGCGAATAGGAAGAAAAAACTGTTTAAGTTCCATAAATGGATGATTGTTGTATGTCATGAATTCACTGTTTATATGACAAATATCTCCATGGTTTGGATATGAATGGGTCTGAATTTCGGAAATGTGTCTTTCAACAAATGACGAGCGATAGTATTGGGTCAGTCTTAGGAGGCGATGCTATGCAATAGGGAACATGTGCAAAAACCCATAGAAATCAACGTTTGTAAAACATATGAATAGTTTTGTGAATGAAACAACTCCTACAAAACTGCACGTCTTTCCTGAGATCTGTTCTTGCTGAGATATATTCACTTCTTACTATTATAGCGTGTTCTCCAGTACAAATGGGGTTGCGTGCCCAAAGGTGCAAGTGCAATATGGAGTGCCAAGGATGCATATATGGCCTTATGATGCCTGAAAACCCCAGGTTAATGGTCGGCTTATCACAAAAATCGATGACCACAATTTGAGAACCAGGAAACCTACAGGCGACTTCTATATCTATGCTACATACATATGCCACAGAATTTTTATGGCACCTTCACTCACCTCATTCCACCAAAATGGCATGCGAAACTTCACCCTGAACCCTCCGGCCCACGGCACCTGCGACAAAGAACTTAGGACTTTCAACTCCTCAAAGGCGGGATGGAATGGGGAATGGAGGAGCCTCCTCTTTGGTTTTTGAAAAAAAAAAACACCAGATGCCTGGGAAGGTTTTACACCAAAAATAAAAGGTCCCAGAGTCAAATACACATCTTATAGAATTCTGGTTTCTTAGGTTCCATTCTCTGAGTCGTAATAAACATTTATCACTTGTTCCGAACAAAAAAACAAGTCCATCTATTCGGACGTGAGGTGAAAGCTGGATGCAGCTATTTTGAGCCCATAGGTCAATTTGCCATGAAGCAAATGTCCAAATTGCCCCTTGTCAATCCTCATCAATCCTCTTCCTGATCATCATCATCATCATCATCATCATCATCATCATCATCATCATCATCATCATCATCATCATGATCATCATCATCATCATCATCATCATCATCATCATCATCATCATCATCATCATCATCATCATGATCATCATCATCATCATCATCATCATCATCATCATCATCATCATCATCATCATCGTCATCATCGTCATCGTCATCATCATCATCATCATCATCATCATCATCATCATCATCATCATCATCATCATCATCATCATCATCATCATCCTCATCAGGTTTTCGTCCTCTCTTGGACAACTTTTTGGGGCAATCCCCCTAGCCCACTAGGAAAGGAATCTGGTAAAGCTTTAGGGGTGTGTTCCAAAGGTGTGTTGAAACAACCTTAGACTAAGGGCATTTTGGGATTCTTCCACTAAACCACCATGGCATCCTCCACCACCATGGCATCCACCACGCGCCCGGCACCTTGACCCTTGGGCCATTCGTTGGGAGCCAACTCGAAGCCCAAATCTGACCCTGCAGCGCTATGGAAAATCCCACCATGAATCAATAGCTGTTTCTGGTTCCCTTAATAGGTGGGATCGGTGATATATAATCACCCAATTGGCAGTATATACCACTTATATATTGCCTTCTGGGGAGTTATATGCTACCTACCACCTATTAAGGGAACCAGGAAACTCCATTGAATGAATTTCAGATGCATTTCCAATTGAAGATGATGATTTTCCAATGTCATGTTAGTTGTCGGGGGTGCGCATGAAAAAATCTGTGGAAAATGAACATATTGTAAACTCGAATCTTTGTTGCATGCTATGGATGCGGGATATGACCATTTCTTGTATCCACTTTGAAAGGTGGTAGTTTTCAACCAGCTTTCGAAAATCAACCCCTGTGCCCCTGGTTGAAAGACAATACATTATGCAAATTAATCTAGGAAATAGGAAAACGTTGCATTGCCATAGGGGATGCAACATATGTTTGCCATGTGTTAGATTTTGTTTTTTCATTACCTGTACTTCGGAGTGGGGTACAAATCACTGACACCAGTGCACCATCTGGTCACCATCTCTTGGGTTGCCACGCAATCGCTAGGCTCCAGGTACCATTGGAGCTTACGTTGTTCAATGTTCAAGCTTCCCACTCGCGGTCTCACAGTGCTGGAACCTGGCTTGATACTTTCACCAACTGAACCCCTATGTACATCGGCCCCCTAAGAATCAAGCAAGGTTCCAATGATAAAAACGTACAACTCACATCAAGATGGTCTAAATGTCGATTCGGGAAAGTTGGTTTTGAGTTTTTACCGAAAGCCCTGAAACGGATTGTCGGGCTGTGGGGCTCAGAAATCAACCATACCCGCTGCCACTTATTAGCACCGTGGACCCATGGATAACAACAACACCAAGTGCTTGCGGTATGCCACAGCCGGCGAAGACATTTTTTTCTCGAAATTTCTGCCAGATGTTCAGCCCAGAATTCTAGATATAAGAGTTGACTATCGCGTGCGAGAATAAATCATGAAAGTAAAAAACTTGAAGCGAATGATTTCCCGCTGCTTTGCCAGAATTTGACGGGTTGAAGTGTGCTTCTTGTGTTACTCTTACAGATTATGAACATGAGTCAGGAGAAAAAAAAAGGTCAGTAAATGAAGCATCCTTCAAGGACAACGGAGGAAACGACCATCTATTCCTACACCCAGTCCGCATCGTCATTTATCCTCGCCTCCTGTGGCACTTCCATTGCTGGTTTGGCTGTGGCTACTGGGCCTCAAAATGGATGACCAATGAGAAAACCCATAGAAGGTGGGCCCCTATGATCGTCATAAATTGAGTTCTTAACCCCTGTGAATGGCCTGAAAATAAATGGGTAACTGGGGTAAAAAAACACTACTTATAGGAGGTTATAATAACCCAATCTGTAACCTTGAGCCTGCGTCATCGGAATTTGCAAGCTTTCTTGGTTGAGAGCAATTTTCACAGATAAACTCGAGGTAATAACCCTAAGAAAAATAAAGTCATCTTGTCACAAATTCTGCATCTCCCTGCCATCGACCCAAGGTAATCGTCGCAGCATATCTATGCTGACAAGATTCCATGGGTCAGCATCCTTGGTTGGAGCTCTTCAAAAAAATGACTTCAAGGATCTTCTGATTTGCTCCTAACTGACTTTCCCACAGAAAAGCTTTCTTTAGCTTCCTTAATCAAACATGTTCTTGTTGGAGATTGCAAACGGGATAGAAAAATAACATAACTAGTTGGTTGTTTCAACCCATTTGAAATATATTAGTCAAATTTTATTGTTTCCCCAGGTAGGGGTGAACATAAAATACTTGAAACCACCACCCAAATAATTGATGATGATGATGATGATGATGATGATGATGATGATGATGATGATGACGGGAGCACATGAGAATCATCCCAAGGTGAACATTGAGGGCATCCTCAGCTCCAAAAACAAATAAATCTTAAGGAGGTTGCACCTCCTCAAGGCTGACTTCCCCTCCCCAATGATGGGATCGGTATCGGTCACAGCTTGTCCTTCCTCTTCGGGAAAAAAAAAGTTGCTTTTTTTCACATTTCAGGTGCCCCCCCCCCCCTCTTTTTCCACCCACTTTTTCCATGAACTGCACACCTCCAACTTCTACCTGATGGCTTATGGACAATAGGTGGGGCCTATCATTGGGGATGCCCATTGGCGAAGGGGTAAGCAATGTCTTGCGAAGTGTCTGGTGCATCATCCTCGCGACCCTCCGACCTTTCGCGGGAGGAAAAGGTCGGGGAAGGAAGGGGCAACGGCAACTTTGGTGCCCATTGGGAACAAGGCTTGTGGAGGTTCAACAACATTTGAAGTTGGCGTGTGTATATACAAAAACAAATATACACATCCATAATACATACATAAAAATTAATGTATAATTCATATATAACTTGCAAAAAAAAACATACATTTTGATGAATGATGTATGTACGTATCTCATCGTATCTTCAGAAAGATATGTATATATATTATTATATGTAAATATGCACATGTTTAAAAAATATTTGTGTAAATATTACATATTACATGTCCAGAAATATGTACATACATACAACATATTCTAAAGGACAAAAACACAATCTTTACCGTATACCATTGACACTATCTGAGACTTTGAAGCTAAGAAATGTTGATTTCAAAGTCTCAAATGTCATTACCTCATGTCTTGGAGGCATCTGGCATCTGGGCTCAGAAACATCCACTAACCTCCTCCATATGTTACAGATTGATGAGCCAAATGGATAGTGTAGAGAAGATTTTGTTTGTCCAAAGTATGTTGGGGAATGATTTTGCTGTTTGTTTTTTCTCCTGATGAGATTTGGCATGTCCAAAACTCCTCAAGTCTCTTCCAACCACCACCTAGTACAGAGACTTCACATCTGACAGTTGTTGGGGGAGCATGAGAAGATCAGTTACATCTTGGTAACCTACATTCTTCCACAGCTGTTGCAACAAATTTTGGGTTGTATATTTGGAAATTAGGACTTTCGACCTCCACCTCCAAGCTTTGGTAAACAAGCATTTCACATCCATACCTGGTACAATCAACAAAAAGTTGGGGGATGCTTCAAAAAAATCCTCGTCCCCCGAAGTTCAACAGCTCGCCCCTTAAAAGTGATGGTTGGAAGTTGGAAGATGATCCTTTCCTTTTGGAAAGGTAACTTTTCAGGGGCGAACTGCTAAACTTCAGGGGGGCAAAAAAAGCATCTCGTCATTTGGACTGAATTACCCTCCTGGGAAGGATCACCTATCCCACCTTTGGAAGAGGAAAATCATCTTCCCAGCTACCCTTTGAAGGGGATATGTTGGTTCCTGGGGGGTCAGGACACTCACCCGCATCAACTCCAGAATTTCCCATCCAAACCAACGGCACTTTGGAGACAACGTCGATTCCGCTGCACGCTCCGATTCGGGAAGAAGTTGTGGAGTCAAGAAACTCTCCTCATTTTTCAGGTGACAACCATTTTCAAGTGACAGCTAGCAGTACACCCCCGAAGTTTTAACATGGAAAAAACCTTCAAAATCAGCCCCTAAAAAAAGGAGATTCCTTTTGGAAACCATCATTTTCAGGTTACATCTTAAACTTTGGGGGTGTAATGATGTGTAATGGAGTGCATTTATTGAAGGCGATTTCATAAAACACCGAGTTTCTCATATCAAAATGGTTCTACAGAACCTTGAGGAAAAGCACAGCAGTGTTTTGAATACCTGAAAACTGCCCTGGATGTGCTAAAACACAAAACGCCTTGACGAAGCTTCAAGTAATTCAGATCGGTCGCGGGTCGGACCCCATCCAAGTTCTATCGCAACAAAAGGCTGCCAACCCAACAAATGAGCCACGAAAAAAAAAAAAAAACGGGGTCCCTTACTTTCTATAAAAATACTCGTAGTTTGATAGGAATCCGTATGCTGGTCTATTTTGATCCCCTATATACCCTAAACAACTAGCGTTTTTTTCATTGCTCAAATCAATCTTTTTTTAAAGGCGCCTCAACTAGGGTTGGTTTCACCCACCAACTATGACATACATCGCATTGTTTGCCATGCTAAAAATAGAATGAAATCTTAGGTGTTCAAGTCCTTTCTCGACATCCCCGTACCAATCCACAATTTAGGAAGAGGTCAGCTCAACTCCCTCAAATTACCCCAACAACTATGGTCATCTCAATGTTCTTATGCTTTCTCTCGATCCAAGGTCACCTCATCGACGTAGCTGGCTTCAGAAAACGGGGCATACCTCAGCAATCACCCATCAGTGACGGAGAATCCCCACGCCTTCTCAAGTTGGGTTTATCAAGAACTTTTTGTAGAAACCCACACCAAAAATAACATGAACTGTCATGAAATTACACAATGCAACTGCATCTGCGGTTGCAATTTGACCAGGGTGATGAAGTACGAGTACATCATTCATCGACCAAACAAACATAGTGGTTTGACACCTGGGGTTGATTTGCATGCTCCTGTAGCGGACTCTAGTCTCTGGAATTGCCACCTTTCAATCTCTTCGCTAAAAACCAACATTTCGCCCCTGAAAATTGGCAAAAATCCACCCAAAAGAATAGGATCATCTTCCAAAGCACAGTTGTTGTTTGTATGATTTTGTATGGCGTGTACACCCCTGAAGATTAGCATGTTGCACCTGAAAAGGATGGTTTGGAAGATGATTTTCCTCTTCCAGGGGGCCCGTATTCTCTCAACAAAAAAAGACCCCTTTTTTCGCACCTATTCTCTCGCCAGGTTGCTGATAGGCATCCGATCCGGGCTGCCACGCCTGATGGTTTGGAACAAAAAATCCGACAAAACCACTTGGGATGCTCCATTGATCTATTAACTTGTGGGGATATTGACCACATTGACACGGTTTGTTTATCAATCCATGGTCATCATGTTTACGAAAATATCATGGTTTTCAATTTTCGATACTTTCTTGCTTGGAAACTATATGACTGGATTTTATGATCCCACTAAGTAGGGAATCTGAAAACAACAAAAAACTCGTCTTAAGACAAAACAACATGTCCCTTTGTTTGGTCATTCTTGAACGGATGATTCAAATGATCCCATTCAAACGGTGCAAGACTCTACAATCAATTCAGGATCATTCGAAACACACATTTCATTTCGCCTTGTCATAAGATTAATTTGGGTGATGTCAGGAAGAAAGAGGGAAACAATGAAAATGTTCACAATCACCGGTCGGCTCACCAACAGTCTGAGACAAAAAAAACTTGTTCAAAAAATGTTCCATCCCACATTCAATTCCCTCCCACAAATGAGAGAAATCTAGAATTCGTCCAAGGAAAGAAATTTCATAAAGTCAACTTGTCAGAATGAAATTCATTTACTGTACACCCCCGAAAACTAACATGGATACCCGAAATTATGGTTCCTTTTAAATATGGCCATTTTTGAGGCGGTATATATGTTAATTTCTGGGTGGTAAAATCTTTTCCCCAACTTCCATTGGCCTAAACCCAGCGGAACCCCTTCCAGGATCGATCACTTCCCCCCATCTTCGCCTCCCATTGAGCTGATGCAGACCAAGGTTGAGAGTCAGTGATTCCCTGTCAGTCATTCACTGCAAGGGGCGGAGAAACAAAAAAAAACTCAACACAAAATTCTCATCATACGGATGCATCCATGATTTTCGGAGATTCTTTTTTTGGTGCTAAAGCTTAAGGTTCTTATTTTATTCGTTCAATCTTGTTATGTTTGCTAATAAACCGTTGGAACCCCTTAGGGCAACTGTAGGTTTTTGTCATCCCAACTAAAAGGGCCGGCGGCTTGCCAAGCATTTCCCCACAAACGCCCGCCCGCCCTGGAGGTTGGCCGAGATACAGGCGAAGCACCACCCGGTACAAAGACAGGACTTTGAGCTGATAACTGGGCAGGACTTTGCCTTGAAAAACGCTGGTTGAGTTGGGACCAGATATCCAGTTTTTTTTGTTGATGAGTTGGATGGGTTAGCGGTTGGCAGATTGGGGTTACCATCCAAGTTATAAAAACATCTTTATCCTCAAGGTACATGACTTGTCTCTCTCTTGGAAGTGGCTGGTGGCTTTTTTTTCTCTAACAGAAGCAACCAAAAAAAAGAAGGAGAAACAAGTAAAAAGGGCAAAGTGATTTACCAAATATTTTATAAAGAAAGCTTAATCAAATTTATATGTAATCTTGAAATTGCCTGTACATGTACAATGGTATTTGTGTATATAATATATATATATATATATGTGGCGAAAACTGCCTTTACAAAGCTCCCTCACCATTATCAACTGCTTCATCAGATATGTTGATATCTTCACCAAGTCGCTTGGAAGTTGCATCCCAACTCACTGATGGAATGAACTCACTAGCATTGACGCGCATCAGACCTAAGAGACAAGGAATTAAAGAAGGATGAGACTTTCCAAAAAAGGCTTCCAAAAAGAAATGTTGGATGAAGATTGTTATGAAATGTTTGCCTGATTGTTTTGCAAAAAGTGGTGCTGAGAAGGTGTGCATGATGATTTTTAAGCTTTGCAAATCTTAGCAGGACTTGTTTTTGGGTGACACATATTTTCACAACAGTGGTTGTGTTCACTTTCTCAGGGGGTGGGGTGGGGGTAATAAGATATCCGCAACTACGGCCATGTATCGTGTTTCCGGGTGGGGGAATGATAACGTTCCTTGAAGTGGCTCTGTTCTTGGTTGGACACGACCGTATCCCCGGGTCGGTGTAACTCAATATTGGCAAATTGATTGCTGTTGGTTCCACTTGTAAAAGTTGTTTTTACCAAAACAGATGGATGGTAGATTCTCTTTGGACATAATTTATCAATGGACCTTTCGTCACAATTTGGGCGGGCAAGTGACAACTACAACCGATGATGAAAGATAAAGTTGTGGTTTCAACCAATCTGTTTGAAAAATATTATACACACCCCCGAAGATTAACATGGAACCTGAGACTACCCCCTAGAAAAGGAAAACCATCTTCCAAACCATCATTGTCAGGTGCAAGATGTGCAAAACTTCAGGGGTGTAGTCATCACATTGGATCACCTCCCCATCACCGGAGGCTGCAATGTTTCGCCGCTCCAAGCTTCCAAATTTCCATGATGTGCTGTCTCTCCAAATTTTGGGATTCACAAGAGAAGGATCTCAAAGACATACGGTTTTTTGTAGAAAGCCGTGGGACACCATGGGTTTTTGGGCCAACTGGAACTTATTCCCTAGAAACTCCCGAGAACAAGCAATGCTTTGGGTCTTTCTCTAGAAAATGATTTTAAAAAACCTTCAAAACTGCCAATCTGTTGAGATACCAAGAAAGGCCAATCAAGCCTTCCCAAAAGCCATGAGACTGTGAAAAAATAAAGAAAAAGTATTACTAACGAATCTTCTCAGTGCAGCGTGGTTCAGTCCATCAATTCTGGCAAAGCCACCCCCAAATCCTTCACCAGGCTCCGGTTTGAAACGGGCACGACATGCGCTCACCCAACGACCCTCCGGTGAAACCGCGGGCTTCCACAGGGGTTTTCCTCCATCCAAGGCCAACAAGCTGCAACAAGAAGTTTTGCGGAGCAAAGGTGCCCAATCTCTCCCTGAAACTAAACAGCCAAAGCCCCTGAAAATAGGCCCAAACGCCCCAAAAGGAAGGTCACCCCATCCTTCTTTAAGAGGTGAACACTCTCCTTCCAAGTCACCATGGAGAAGACCTGAAACTTTTTGCCAAAATTCTGAGATGAAGGATCCTTCGATTACATCCGTACAATACACACATTGATGATCCTTTTCCAAAATCTTGCTTTCCAGTGATGATTTGAGCAGAGGGGCGGGTGAGGGTTTCATTCCGAAGGGCGGTGCTTTTTGGCAGACCATGTACCTCTTTGAGTGGTCAACCCTGCAACCTTCCCAAAAAAGGGTTGTGAAGACATACACCCCCGAAAATTAATGAATGTCCCCCTAAAATGGACCATTTTAGAAAGGAAAGGGTTGTCTTCTTTAAAGCATCATTCTTGAGAAAAACACATCTTTCTTGTATTTTTTTTTGGGGGGGGAGGAGTATGTTCTCATCCAATATCATCCATTATCCATCATTATCCCTCAAGCATGTGGCCGCACGACTCCGGTTTTTGGCTGTTTCCTTGCAGGTCAATGGGAGGTGTCCGGCTCAAGCGCTATCCATGTGCGTCAGCGGTCAGCGCTCGTCCCACCTTCGGCCAATCCTGTTTGGGGAGGGTGTGGCGGGGGGGAAGGGGTGGCAGATTTGCGTATCTCCCAATCGACTATACTGTTGATGGAAGAAATCCTGCACCAATTGATATGGAGACAGAATATCATAGAATATCCCATTTTCAGAACGGGTCGCTGTGGGGGGGGGGGTGAATTTGGTGCAAAAATCTTCTTAAACCATTGGTATTTACAGTCTTTTGCAGCAATAAAGGCTCTATATAAAGCCGTTATTTGAGACCAAAAATCATTCCACCATGATGCCACGAGATTGTAAAACACTGGCATTTACAGTGATTAGTTCATTCCTCATCCTGCTTTCTTTCCGCAATAGCCTTCTTCAACGTTTGCAAATGAATAGATGCACATACGCAGTACATAAATATCTTCACTATGCTTTTCGAAATGCATATGAAAAAGGATGATGTGATTTCACTGCAATAGAAGTATGACTCAAATGAGTTAGAAAATGATATGAATGCTTTAAGTTGATGCTGCTCATAATGTGATCAGCAATGAAAAAACTAGATATTTAAACTATCATAACATGATGAATCATACTGGTGCAAAATATTGAATCCAACGCTGGTATTCACGGTGCTTTACGACAGAAATGCCTTTGAGAACCTGCATATTCTTAAGAAATACTGGAATATTGACATCTTCCTGTGACTGTACCAAGCTGTTCACACAAGTAGCCTCCATCCGTTGTTGCTTCAGTATATGCATGCACATATGTACATGTATCAAATTGTATCAATGTATGTACATATAATTCTTTGACATTTCATTGAATAAGATATTTTAGTAGTTCCAAGGATCAATTTAGTGGGGGACAATTAATGCGTGATAAAAAATGTTTCTGGGTTGTAATGTCATGATGGCCCATTTCTTACTCTAAACGAATTAAGTGGATATTGATTAAGTATATTGAATTGTTCATTGCACGGTAAAAAAATCAATAGATATATGGATTAGACATCAATTGTACAAGAGTTGAATTGGTTTGAGTATAGAGTAGATTAAATTCACATTGAACTTTCAACTATGTATGATAGACTCACTGCATGTGAAATTGATCGTGCTGCTGTACGAGAAAATAGTTTTTGACAACATATTGTGCAGTAAAAAATCGATGATGGATTAGATATGTACATGAGTTGAACTGATATGATTGTGGAATACGTTTAATGTGTGTTACTTTCAAAAAAAGTATCTCTGATACACTTAATCCATGTCAAATTGGTGGCAATGGTCACTGCTGTACTCGAAATAAATCAATGCTTGACAAAAGTGTTACTTCTTTCATCCCTGTGCATGTTTGGTGAAGGTTTCACAAAACCTGCACAGGCATCAAAAAAACAACAAAAAAAACAAAGTCTGAGCATCTACTCAGGGCTGGGGGTCTATAGATTGCAAAATTTTGGTGGTTTTGTTTTTTTTGATGCCTGCGCAGGTTTTGTGAAGATAATGCTTTGTTTTTTTAGTTTTTTTGATGCCGGTGCATGTTTTGTCAAAGTCTGCCGAGATTAAGAAACACTGTAAATCGCAGTGTTTTGTGCTTATTGTCTTTCAAAAACCACCCCCCCATGGTGGCCCGCTCTCTTTTTCCTAGGGTTTCATAGGTAACAGGTGGTGCAGGATTTCTTCCATCATCAGTATGATTCAAACAAAAAGTCAAACACACACACAAATATTGCGAACAAAATCTGAAACAATTCTTGGGTCTTTCAGATGAACTGATGGTGGGCAAAAAACGTCACAAATTATGAGCATCTTAGTACCAAAGTTCGTTGGGGAGAGGTCAGGATTGGAACCTTCCTTTGGACATCCCAATGCCCATGACGCATCCATGGGACTGGCATATTTACCTACATGAAAACCATAAAAATCAAGCAAATGTAGGTAAAGATTTTCCATACATGGATGGTATGGGAAAGGGAACTTGGTTTTTTCCTCTCAAATCTCTGGAGAGTCCGACCGCAACACAAATCATAAAAGTCATCAACTCCGCAAAGCACACACTGAAGAGGGATACACACCTGAAAACTAACGAATGTCCCCTGAAAATTGATGGTTGGAAGATGCATGTCCTATTGAAATAGTCCCTTTGAGCGGATATGATAATGTTAGTTCAGGGGTGGACATTCTAGATTCTCCTTCTATATATATATACATATGTATTTCTATTGATGTGTGTGTGAACATGAATATGAGTCTTGACAGTAACTACTACAACAATGACACCATCGATGTAGGACTTAGATGGATTACTGATTTACCACAACATGTCTCCTGTTGTCCAGTTGCTCACTACATCATCCTACATCATCCAACTACTGTCGCTTTGAACTCCGCAATTTCCAAACAAAACAGTCATCAACATACGGAGAAATGTCACATGATGGTTCCGGAATACGATGTATCAATTACTGGACCTTCCAACGGGTCCACCGGGTGTTTCGCCAAGCGTCGCCGAGCTCCACCGAGTTTTCTCCAAAGCCAAGGTCCTCATTGGGGTCCTGGATGTTGAGGTGTCAAACAGCAACAGGTCCAAATGGCAGACCTCCTAGTGAACCAAGGTAGACGTACCCCTGCCATAAACAAACTAGATGCATAAGATATTCATAAGACGATTTCGGGAAACAGGTAGGCTAGTAGGGGATATGTTGGTTTCCAGCAAGGTATCACAACGAACTCCGCTTAACTTAACCCCTTGTTGTTAGTGAAATGTAATTTAGTAGAAATAATTAGGGATCGATCAAAGTATACAGCACTTTGACAACAGTTCTTGCAAAGGATGTCCACAAGTACTTCTTTATTGAATGAAGGATTTGGGCACAAACGCGGAACCCCAAGAGATGATGACATGCCCCGCTTGGACCCCCCAATCCCTAATTTTTCCCTCTTATCCCCCCAAAAAAATACACTGGGTGTGATTCCACGGAAATCTAACATACCCAAAATGGCCACAAAGGAGTCCACCTTTTCCAAACCATCATTTTGGGTATCCACTCGCCCATTTTCGGGGATGTAACCTAGTTGGTGGTCTCAACCAACCCATTTGAAACATATGCGCAAGTCAAATTGGATCATTCCCTTAGGGATCCGGGGCGAAAATAAAAAAATGTTTGAGTTGCCAACACCTAGGGTAACCAATAGAAAACCATTCGCCAAAAGTGGAGCCCAAAACCTCACCTTGCCACGAATCAGCTCAGCAGTGCTGCTTTTCGAAGCCCAATCCACTAAAGTTGGAAACCTTCGGGGGTTTCCAGCAACAAATTCACCAAACAAATCCAGGGTTTGAAGGGGTTTTGATGGGGGAAATTGCTGTAAATAAAATGTTTAACTTAAGTGACACTCGCATACCATATTTTTTTTCGGGGGGAGGGGGTCATTGTTTTTCCCTATCATGTTAAATTTTGGGGGAATATATGTTTATATCTGTAAATATACACATATGTTTGTAGGAATGTTGCGCCCAAGATAAAACAAATGCCCCCAAAAAAGCCGGCCAAGTGGCAATGCTACTCTTTTTTCGTAGACTTGCTACTTCCTCCTATAGTACTCTTATAGTATCATAAGTTTGTTGAATAGAATCAGGGCATGAAAAGTAATTGCCAACCCTTTTCGGCCAATACCCAAGGAAAACCAACAGCTCGCCCTTGAAAATCCATGCTTGGAGAATGAAACGTTCTGAGTTTCTGGAAGCGTATAATGTACACATGTATGTGTACATATGTATATATATATATATATGTAAATACGTAGAACGGACGAATACCTCCCATTCACACATGAAGGACTGCCATCACGTGTTCAGCTTCCTGATCGTCAAAAAGAGTGCTTGGAGACCCCAAATTACCACATTGGAGAAGTATGCAGCCTGTGCATTTTGTAGATATCCTTAATTAATCATCTTAAACTCGTGATAAATTGCATGCAATTCTATGTGTAATCTTGTTGAACTTGTTGAAAGGTACAGCATCTCAAGCTTTGAACTAGTTACACTAGTTTCCCCATCCATGTCATTTCTCAGTCCAAGGGGCATCTCCTTATGCCCGCGGCTCAATGCATACACTGTCCAGTGAAGATCCTGGCTGCGACGAGTCAACACCTCCCTACACAGGAAACGTCATCATGGGTCATCTATGACCCTGACCCATCCAAATACCACACAAAAAACACGGTTTTTGATCAGCCAAAACCTATAATAAACGCGCTTTGCCTGTTCATATCCCTGACTAACATCCTTCACCAACCCGGATTTTCCATACAAAAAGTGCACTGTTTTTCACATTTTCCCCAAAAAAATCGGATTCTCCCAAATAACATTCCCCTAACATCAAGCAGGGGTTGTTTCGCCAAAGTCAACCCCTCCCAAGCCTCTCCAAGTTCCGCTTCTTTTAGGCTTACCCCACCACCACCCAAGGCCAGCACGCGTTTCGCGCCCGTCACCTCCGAGAGGCATGAAAAATCTCATGGGGAATGTCTGAGAGAAGGTCTTTCAAGGCCACCTTTTGGAGTGGGGATTCCCATGTCGTGATCAAGGAAAAATGTCATGAATGCCATTAAAATGACCTGGTACTATTATTGTCCTTTTTTTCCCACTTTTCGAGCTACATTTTTCAAATTTCTTCGAATTCCGGTTTGGTAATATATATATATAATAATAATACATCAATGAGCTAATTTGAGGTGACTGTATTTGATTGAATATCGCTTACCCCATCATCACATCATCAGCCCCGTCTTTCCACGCCTTGATGGCTAAACGGCCAAGAAGAACAAAGCGCTGGCGCGCCGGCGGAAGATCCCTGTCACTCGGCTCCGTCGATTCCACGTCGACAGGATTCGGAAGGGCGGAGTTTTGGAAGGGGCGGAAGGGTGGTGGTGGGAAGGTGTCCTACGGTTGATGGAAGAAATCCTGCACCACTTGAGATACATAAAACCCTGTAAATAACGGGGTATTTACCATATCAACTGGTGCAGGATTTCTTCCATCAACAGTATGATGAGGACTTGGTCTAACCGTAACCTGTAACCAATTGGGTAACTTTTGGGAGGAAAATTCCACTTTGTCAACGGATTTTTCTTGGTTCCCTTAACCCCGGTGGTAGGTCTGGTAACATCTGGTTATATAGCTGGTATATAGCTGGGAAGAGAAATCCAAGTTTGAAATATAAGTTGAGTCAAAAGCGAACAGGTCGTTTTGTTAGCTCCTAAAAACGCCTCAGAGAATCGATCCATGCAACATCATGTAACGTACACAGAAGTCACCACACACCCAAAGCTTGTGCATGTTTATGCATTTTTTGGTGATGAAAGGTTTCAAATGGGTAGCAGAATGTTCACCACAAAAGTGTGGAAAGGAATTTATGGTTAGGAAGTTGCGTGATAACTGTCCTGATTCAAAACATTCATATGGAAAATCTCACTAAACGGCCGCAATTTGATATGGCCCCAGCTAACATGGACCTTCGAACACCACACGTGTCGGGTCCTCATCTGGGAGGCTTTTCCCCAGTAACGATTTGACACCCCACACATCAAAGGAGGAAACTGAAGCTATTAGCCTGCTAAAAAGGAATGAGTAGATATACCCTCCTGGGAACTAACATATCCCTTTCCAAGGCAGTTTTGAAGATGAGTTTCCTCTTCCCAAGGTGGGATATGTTAATTCCCTGGAGGGTATCTATCTACTCTCTCTCTCTCTCCCTCTTGTTTTTTTAATATCAACAAATATATTATATACGTGTGTGTGTGCGATATATGATACTTGATGTTACTAGTTCAAACACCTGTAGAATGTAGAAAAATCACTCATCCATTCATCCAACACCCTTCAGTTGGGCACCTGATCTCAATAGGCCCTAGTAGTCGCAAAGGATCATTAGGGATATCAACTGGGATCAGCGCCACTCGTCCGGGGAAGTGTTCAAGCACCTGGCAGATAAAGATTCCGAGGATGCGAGTAGGGCCCCGACCGTCTACAGGTCTTCCTCCAAATCCGGGGTTCCCGAGTCCAAAATCATCGAAGCTGCTAGGGGATATTTTTTCGTTGCCAGTTAGATACTACAATTGGTACCTCTTAGGAATAGTTTCTCTTTTTCAAATCCTTCAAGTCATATTTTTATTGAACAGTGATGGAAAATGAAGGAAGGGTTATGGTTGGAACATCTTTTCATGTTTGAACCCAACTTCAATCACTTGGAAATCGAATGTGCGGGAAAACACCAAAACTTTCAAACAATGCAACCCTGCCAGAAAAAAGATGTACCTATGCCAAATAGGCATATCTTCCAATGTGCTCATTAGATAAAGATAAACATGGATGACAACACGTACATGATCTGTACTGCCTGGTTACGGTTAGGATTTTGACATGAAAACCTCCCAAGGTAGTCGGTTTTCTAATTGTCAGTCTTTAGTATATTGCATGCGTAAGTGGAAGTATGTATACTGCACAAGTATGTATCTTTCACGTGCATAAAGATATACATCTAAATACATCCATACAACAGTACCAGTATGTGCACTGCATCTAAATGTATATGTGTAGGTGATCAAGAACAATCAAAGTCTTACTCTTGAGGGATGGGTCATGATGGGTCATCAAAATTGCAATTGGGATCTCTTATCAGCAATTAAGGCATTCCAGAAAGAGCTAGTTGACCGGGACACTCACTGGAAGCTTCTGCCAATTTGTGCCATCCCAAAAAAACCTTCCATTGGTTTTTTGGGGTATCTAAGTAATCAACATATGGGTATTTCCAAAAATAAGGGTACCCCAAAATGGATGGTTTATAATGGAAAACCCTATTAAAATGGATGATTTGGGGGTACCACTATTTTCGGAAACATCCATATCAACCCGCCAGCAAACTTCCCACTCATTCGCAGCCTTACTCCAACTCTCTCTGAATCTGGCCATCGATGATTCGCCATTTTGCCTGGATCAAAAATGGACGAATCCAAGTTCCCCCAGTCGAGGTCCCCTTTCTTCAAAAGGGTGAGTTCGATCACCACACTGGACTTCCAGGACACCGTGGGTTTTTTTCATGGGTTTTGGATCTCGTGCTCTCAACGTTGCCTTGGATTCGGTTGAGAAATGATTGGTAAAAATCAAACTTGCCTAAGAGACCTGCCATTTGCGATGGCAACTACACTCAAATTCACCAAAAACAAATCAGTGTTAAGTTTTCATCAAGGTGGAAAAACCAATGGAAGACTTAGCAAAAACCCCTGGGTGATCTCTGGGTGTCTCTCCTTTGCACCCCGACCGAAGAGGAAAAAAAAACACAGTTGCCTGAAAGCTGCTGCTCTCCTGTCGGGTCCAAATTCTAGGAATTTGGGCACAAGTCCTCAGTGCAAAACGACCCCAAAATTCGCCTCCCCCGTAAAGAGCTTTTCTAGTTGGTGGTCTCAACCAACCCATTTCAAAAATATGCTCGTCAAATTAGATCATTTCCCCCCAGGGATCCGGGATGAAAATACAAAATATTTGAAACCAGCACCCAGTTTTTTTTTGGAGCCACCTGTGCTAAAAGCACACCCAAAATATCGCAGAGCCCTAATCCAAAATGTGCAATCGGTCCATCTTCAATTTCTGCAGTGTAGCTGCCACCCCTTTCCCAATGTCCACAAGAAAACGGCCTTCCCTTCCAAGCTTCGTGTAAAACTGGTGAGACTGAAATCATCTCCATCCCAAACCTAGGTGCAAACGTTTAGAAATCTACCCCCGCCCCCATCACTAGAAATACAGAGTTTTTTTTTCCACATGTCTGGTACAAAGGGGCTTCTGAAGCATCGTTGCCTTCTTTTAATGCCCAATTGAGGCTGTAGGGAGCAGGTTTGGGTTGCCATAATGTAAAATCAACATCTGAGGTAGTGGTTTAAAGCATAATCAAAACATTTTACAGTTAAATCCACATCCCCCGGTTTTTAACAATTTAGAAATTTACCAGATCAAACCGGTTGCTAGTATTTGCCCAGATCAAACCCGTTGCCAATATTTGCCCTTTCTGTTTCCACGAAAACGTTTGTCATGAAGCCTGTGAAGTTGATATCTTTCACCCCACAATGCCACCACCATGCCCTCAGGAATGGTGAGCCTCATGGGTTTCATGGTGGTTAATAATCTCTTAATACGGTCAAAAACATCTTGGGAAAGGGGTGGCATTGAGGGGGGATGCCCTTAGATTCCTGGCAAAGCAAGGTGGGTGCCAAGGTCATCTTCCAAAAAAAACTCCTGGCCCAGCTCCTACGTTTATTGGTGCTGGGCAAATCTTTCCTAAAACCTTTCGTCATTGGTGAATCATTCCACTAGAAAACGTTGGTTTCATTGAACATCTTGGTTTTCATGGTTTGAAAGCCAAAGTGTGAAGTGGCAAGACTTCCAGCTTCCAAAAAAAAAACATTTTGATGCTTTTGACCGGCTTTGTTTTTCTATGTAATGGATTTGTTTTCCTGCGGCCCGTGGCGGCATCATCATTGTTATACTGTATACTTTGTCATTTATCCATTACTCTCTACCCTCCCCCTCCCCAAAACTAACAGCCAAAGCTCCATGAAAATAGGGCTTCCCAACACCCCAAAAGGAAGGTCGAAATGACGTCTTCCAACCAACCCAGCTGAGAACCCCCCACCAGCAACGTGCATTCGTCACGTAGGGTCTTCAAGGCATCCTCGGGTAAATCAACAAACACCAACTTAACCGTCCTTTAAAAAAAGGGGAAATACTCAACTAAAGAAACAACTCTCCAAAAAACCTATGACAATAGCGTACTGATTGTTTACTTCAACCACCCCATTAAACTGTGACTTCAAATGAATGACATTCGAAGTTGGTGGTTGAAATACTACATATCACCCTATTCGGCAGTTCTTTTGAACCTGCTGTTTTGAACCATTTGACATAGCAATTTGAAACGTAGAGTTGATGGACCAAGGTTGGGGTGAAATACTGCATAGCCCAGTGGTTTCAGTGCATTTTGTCCATCAACTGCATGTGTGTAGTCAAATGTCAGATTGGTTCAAGGCTTTGTCCTTGGACACAGGAGAGAGCTAAGAAGGAACTTTTTCATCAACTGTCGAATATGGCGAGAAAGTCCAATATAACTGGGGTTGTTCCATGAGTTGTTCCCCTTCCACATAGCTTAAAATGGCTTACACATAGGGCTGTTATCTGTTACTACCTACTGACTTAACTGGGACGGCTTAGGTGCACTACTAGATGATCTGCTCCATCCCCCGGCACCTCGTCATAGTACATCCCAACGTTGTCCCCGAAGCCCTTGATATGCATGGTCCGGTGAAGAGGAACGTCCTTGGCAGAATCTCCGAGTTTAAGTGGGGAAAAGCAAAGCATAGAGGGGTTCAAGGATCTGAGGGTGATTTTGAAGATATGATTTGAACAGTCGAAAAGAATTGGAAAGAGACATGTGAAATACATGCCCCTATAAATCTGTTTTGAAGAAAAAGGGGCAAAAGTCAATGCCACGACATAAAGTTTTAGAGCTTCCTACTAAGAGGCATACCTCCAGAACATCGATTTAAACTAAATTTCTTGGCTGAGCTAACCACGGGTTTCAAACCGCTTCCCTCCCTGAAACTTGAATAACAACCCCAATGACCTTGGAAGTCCATTGACTTATCGACTTATTTAGGCCTATGTGCTCAGTTCTTCATGTAGCAAAAAGTTAGGGCAATTCATGTTATTGATTGAATATCTAAATTTCCTTGATTCATACCTTTGGTTTCCGCCACAGATTGACTTCCGGGCGACTTGTTCAAGATCATGTCCCATTTCCCTTTCCATAAATTAGACAAAGAGGCCGTTCTCCAAGCATCAAAGGAGTCCAATTGAACCTGCCATCCATGCTCATCATCTCTGCATTTTTAAAAAATGCATTGTACTGAATAAACCAAATCAACTAACTACATCTTTCATCATAGGTCAGCACTTTTCAACACAACCATAGGGTGTAGACCTGTAAGCCATTTAAAGTCCTTCCCAGATTTTTTTCCAGTGAACTTTCCCATAAAAACTCTGTACAACCATCACCAGGAGTGGTCACGCCATGGGAGATCAACCTTTGGAGGAGTTGCAGCTCGTACCCCTCATTGAAACTGATAGATTGGAAGCTGATCCTTTCCGAATTCCTTTCTGGGTGAAGAAATGGCCCCCCTTTTCCCCCCCCCCCTTGTTTTAGGGGGGACATTTAAGTTAGTTTTTCGGGGAGGTGTACCCTCTGGTAAACTAACATAGCAATGGAATATCCCCATTTTTAATAGGAGATACATCTTCAAAGGATCCATTTTCCCATTGCTATGTTAGTTTACCGGAGTGTAAGTTTTTTCTACCAAAACTAATTCCCTCTCACCAAAGATGTCACAACCATGAGGGAGACTTTAAAAGAACATCCAAAAATCTGATACATTTAAGCTTAGCATATGTTTTTTCTTCTCAGTCATCTGGGAAATGCCTTAAAAACAAACCAACATTCGAATGTTTCCCACCTCCTCAATTGTTGATGACAGGGTTGTATCTGCGTGACCGGCCATTGCCGGCCGCGTTTCGGACGACCTTCCCACAGGACTTAGCCGTAGAGGAAGCGCCCAAGAAACCAAACCACACCAGAAGTGCGGATATTTTTATGGCTTAAAGTGACAGATTTTTTGTTGCGCCACACATCATATGCTTCTTTTGGTGAAAGGCTTGGAAACATGTCCGAAAACGATGTTTTAGTGACAATTGATAGAATGTACTAAAATGTGCTTGGGTAAGGATTGTCAAAGCATGTTTGATTGAAACATCTTAGATATTCTGTAAGGTGTGGTGCAATTTGCTGAAACTCTGAAAAATGCTCAAGTTACAAGTGGCCAGTCTCAGTGCAATGAATTGCTGCTGATCTGCTCCGTTGTTGGAAAAAAACATCTGTTGCGTGCTTGAAACAAGGGTGTTCCAAAAAATCTAGCAGGTTATAAATTTCTTGAATTTCTTCAAGCATTTGTTTTTGATGGCCTGTACATCTTAAAAGTGCGGCGCGGATGCGACAATTTCAAGAATGATTGGAGGGTCAAAATGCACTTGTGAAGGCGATTGTTGAACCAGGTATATGGTAAATCTCATTGGCAGATCCTGTTTCCGTTTATCAAACGACCCAAGGACTGGAAACAATTTGAAACATCGTACCCTAGGGGGCTTGTTGCTGAAGCAACTCTACTTGGATATCCCCAGGTTCCCAGGGTACTGATCTAACTCTCAAAGAGGCATGACATTAGTTGAACATCCTCTGGATTAAACCAGACTCAGAAGCTTAAAAAAAAGAAAACACTTGGTAGATTTGCTTTTTCGGATGCAACATCACCATCCAAACCTTTGTGCACCTAAAGAAACTCTTTCAAAGGCTTTGAGATACCAAAAAATTGAAATTCGGCTGATGCAAGTAGTAAAGCAGTAAAGCTAAAGAAATTTAAAGAAAACCAGTCGATTTCAGAGAAAGCAAGGACTCCCTTCAGAAGCAGCTGCCATTTCTGCGCATGGCGCGCAGCCCTGCTTGAGTCTTTGAAGCTGTACATACACCGGAATACCGCGGTGTGAGAAGTTCCCCCGCAGGGAAAGTAGCAAAAAATTGCTGCTGGAGTAGCTTCCAGTATGAAAGTCACCCCTGCCTTTCAAGAGAAAGAGATGTCCAGCCACTTAGATCAATTCCAAAAATGTTGGCTGTGTGTGTGGCTAAGTAGTTCCGTTTTTGCCTGAAATCTTCATGTTTGGGACGTTGTCATTTGCTTCGATTGCCGAAAACCTCAACCAAAAAACGCAACAAGCTGTACAACCCCCCTCATCTTTTGACCGTGGACCAACCTGCGCTGCCATTGTTTAACCAAGGCGAAAAAATGGTGGTACAAAAATTCACCTCTTTTTGTATTGTTGCACATCCATGGGGGCCATCCATCCCTGTCTTTTATGCAAATGTATTCCATTTCACGGCGATTTTCATGGGATTTTCCAGGTGCCAGTGAAAATGTTCACACGATTCAAGTCTTTAACTTAAAAACCCTCTCCCGAGCTCTTAATGTGCCTTCTTCTTCATCATCAGACTCCATACCTCGTGACTGGCATGGAAAACCTTCAACACAGCTGGACCTTTTGTTCATGTCTCACCCCCCTAACAGTATTTCAGCCCCTGAGAATATGCAGATTGCCCCAAAGCCGTAAGCCTTTAGATCGTCTTCCAACCATCAATTTTCAGGTGTAACAACTCGCTGTTAGTTTCGGGGGAGGGCATCACACCCTGAAACTGGGATTCGTTTCTTCAAGATGGTTAGAGACTGATGTTGTCCCTGTTCCGAACCATTGCAAATAAAAACACAAATATAAATGTTGCCTATATAATACATCTTCATTTCAGAGAGTCAGTTGGTGTCAGTTGCCCGTTCTTTTCTACAAATGTCTGGTTATAAGATGGTAAGATCTCAAAGATTCCTGCTTTTTTCCCCATTTCCATCCAACTTATCTGGGAAGTTTCGCCCACCTCCAAAAACACTTACGTTTGGAACCTGAAAATCCGCCGGTTCCAAGGAGATCCCGAGCCTTGAACTTCCCCATTCAGGTCCCCGAACCACCGAAACGGTTGGCCACCGAAAGCTTGGCCATGGGTTTCTCCGATGCCTCTCCAGGGATGAGGAGGTTGCCATGGGTTCATCCTCAATATGTCCCATAGCATCCATGTATGGTATCTTTACCTACATTTGGTTGATTTTTATGGTAAATGTCGGCAATATATACCATATATGGATTCTATGATATATTGATCAATTTTCACTTGGACTGGGAGTTCAGCAATCTGTTTCTCTCACGTTAAATCACTTGAGACTATCCACCAAGACCCGACCAACCCAAAATGAATGCGTAATACCACTTTTTAAAAAAGTCTGAATCCCGGAATACCACATTACAAAAAAAACAAAAACAACACATGTTTCAC
Organism: Breviolum minutum Mf 1.05b.01; assembly: GCA_000507305.1. Lineage (NCBI taxonomy): Eukaryota > Dinophyceae > Suessiales > Symbiodiniaceae > Breviolum > Breviolum minutum. The sequence continues at coordinate 20,761 of DF241353.1, read as the reverse complement.
CCCAAATCCACAAACCCAAATCTAAAAACCCATCAAAGGGTTTCTCTGGCCTTCGCTTTACCCTTGGCTTTTGCTTGGCTTGGTGCTGGTACGGTAGCTGCCTTCACTGCAGCTACCGGGTAGCCAGCCTTAGGGGGCGCCTTAACGTTCAGGGCTGCCGTGTTGGCCACACCTCAGAGAACCAAGGTGTGGCACATCGCAGCCGTTCTCCCCGTTTTTGGTGGGAGAATGTTATAGTTCCCCGGAGGGCATTTTTCGTTACACACTGGGTGAGTATTTAATGATAATAGAGAAATTTCGAGGTTTACAGCATGTTTTTTTTTGGAAAGAGCCGATTCACCTCGAATCATCAAAGGTTATGCATTTGTTTCTGAAATTCTTGGGAAGAATCATTGTAAATAGATTCTCTGTTGTAGATCCTTATCCACATTTGTCTTTGGATAATAAACGAGGATGGGGAAATTTACCTGATACATATGCATATACACCGACAATATATGTATATATGTATCATATCAAAGATTTAGAGCAGATTGAAGATGATGAAATGGAAGAGCAGGCCCATCTAAAAGCCCATGATAAGAATAATTCTCCTGTATAAATGCTACCATGTGCTGCGGCAAGTCCAACTAAATGCTGAGGTTGAAACTATGATTCTCGGATACTCTCTGGTGACAAACATTACTTTAAGTTTACCCTGTCATCCTCCTGTAACTTTCCCAGATCTTAGCCCCAGGGGCTACTTTGCACTTGAGTGACCTGCGCATTTCGCTGCGAAAGGTGGGGGAAGAGCTCTTGGTGCCATGTCTGAGTCCAAATCTGGATCAACACAAGTTGAAAGTAGTCTTTCTTCCCCATGACTCAACTTTTTTCTTCTACATATATATATATATATATAAACCAGCTGTATCTCCAGTACCTTCAACAGCAATGGATCTGATCTGATGCTTGGATATCATACGTATCAACAACTTGTCCAACGACAAGTTGGGAAGCTGTGGTTGACCGTTGACGACCCGACACCTTCGCCAAGGCTTTTTGTTGCTTCCGTTTTTCCGCCTCCCTTAACTTCTCTCGATTGGCCTGAAAAAGTCAATCCCCAAGGTCATGGCAGTTTGGAAGCAAAAACGGCAGGGAAGGTGGAGTTTCTTCGCTCCTATGATCTTATTAAAACATGTTCTGATCATATGAATATCAGAAAATGGTTCAAAATGTGCCGTGCCGCTACCAAATTTTGTGATCTTGATTCATTTTAAGGCATTTTCCAATGCCCACAAATGTTCTGCAGGAAGGGTTTATGGAATGATAAAGGAATGTGGTTTAAAATGAGGATTCTAGTAGATACGGCAACTCTCAGACAAGCGTTTTGGTTGCTGTATTTCATCATTGACTTCACCTTTTGTTGAAAATGTGAGTACAAAAGTATCACACAAAGTCTCCCTCGACTTGGGCATCTTTCTGTTTCTGAGCACTTGATATCATGCTTCATTGAGAATACATAACAGCGAAATAAGACACAAAGACTTTCAGACGTTTCATGATTTGTCTACTCCCAAAAGGGGCTGGGATTGCTTGAGCCCCTCTAGTCAAAAATAAAATCAAAATGTATAGACATGCATCATGTGCAGTACCTTTTCTGTGACACAATACATAGGTACAATGAATCGCAACCTTAGATAGTTGCGCACATGCGACTGATAGTTTTCACAACTGCTTCCATTGAAACCTGTCTAAGAAAACAGGTAACAAAGAATGGTTTTTCAGTTTCAGTGAGGTCCGGTGAGCTATCTGGCTCTCCAAGATGGACGAGGATTCAGCCACAGGCACCTTCTCAATAGCCAATGATCTCTCCTGCATAGCTAGTTGCGTGTTTTCACACAGCTTGGTCCTCCCCCAAGCCGCTTGCTTGTTGCTTGCCCCTTTCATGACATCTTTGAGAACTATGGAAGAAAGCTTGCTGAAAATGCTGGCAACCTTATTTGGTAAGCTCTTTCCGCCTTCTCCTCCTCCAACCGTTGAGTAACCCAAACCCAACGACACCCTGGAAACACACAAATCGCTAGCTGGAAGGATTCCTGATCAGAACATAAAGCATTTCCAGTCCAGATTTCAGCCATCAAATTGTAAATGATATCTTATGTACATATCTACATAATATATTTATCTACAGTATTTATGATTTACACATCTATCAGAGATATGTACATATATGTTTTATACATACATATGTATGTTATGAAAATATATTTAACGATTTGTTGGTGGTTACGGTTGGCAATTTGCTATCCAACCTACCCCCCCATGAAAGGGATAATCATCACTTGGCATCGACCTGCAACAGTAAACACCAACCAACCTCTGGTTGATATGTACATGTATACTTACATTGACTCTATTGATGAAAACAATATGTGTATATAAATATATATATATATACATGAGTGTAATTAATATAAATGTTATGTGTAAAAAAGTATGTAAAAAGTATTGAATATATACTTCATATATCAAATATACCATTTATAATAGTAACATATGTTCAATAATATATCTATACAAAAATATATACATATATTACGAAAGACATTCCGCCTCTAAACTCCCCCACCCACCCCACCTCCCCACTCCCCAACCAAGGACCAAGATGGGTCCAACCGGGTCCTGTACCACTTCCCATACCTCCGGGTCGAAACGGCATTGGAACTCACCAGCTGACTCAGCCAACTCCCGGGCCTGCGCCTTGAAAGGGAGGGGATGGGGAAGATGGGGATGGGGGCCACCTCCCTGATGGGATGAAAACGTGACAAAACCCCCATAAAAAACATGGAAAAACACGGAAGAATCGGGGTGAAACATCAAGTTTCAAGTGTGTTTTTTGTGATTTTGTTTAGTTTCTGGGAGGGTAGGTCAGATTGGTTGATGAATCCTTTGTGTTTGATGGTTGATTGAGAACCTTGATGTTTGAAAGTGATGATGATGATGATGATGATGATGATGATGATGATGATGATGATGATGAGGAGGAGGAGGAGAATACCAGAAGCCATTAAGCTGGAGTATCTACCTAACTTCCTAGGAATTCCACTCCCTAACGTACATCTATACATATAAATAAATCTATATATACACCGCAGACGCCTCGGAAACAGATCTGAAAAAAAGCAAACAAAATTAGATAAGTACAGTAGTGATCCTTGCGCGTGTGAACAACACCATCTTAGAAAGCATCCCTTTCAACTCTCTTTTTCCTACAGCATCACTTGCCAAAAACATTCATCTTCCCCCCCCTCCCTCAAAAAAAGGAAAACATCTTCCAACCCCAAATGTTTAGCTGCTAATTCTGTGAGTTTCCTTCCTCACCCCCACCCCCCACGAAAAAAAAAACTCATCTTCCAACCCCCGGGTGGTTTCCGAAATTCAACGAATTTTGACAATTTTGGGGGCAACATCCTTTATCTTTTTGCTCTTGTAAGTCCCGAAGACCTCCAACACGACCTTCATCCCCCTCTGTGTTTGTAAAAACTGTTTGAGTTTGTAGTCTTGATATTTTAGATACTGAAGTGCCTTTATACCTTGAACCCTGATGTTTGAGATGGAGAAACTATTAACATAACTACCGAAAGCAGACTGTTCGTCCGCGATGGTTGCTTTGAAGCGTTTCTGTACAGTATCCCTGTGAGTGCTTTGTTTTTATCTAGTCTTGCCATCTGATGCTTCCCTTTGTTTCTAACTCGTATTTTTTGTATCCCATCGTCTGTTTGATGTTCTTGAGTTTTCGTTTGAACATGTTCATCAATTTACTAACTCTGTTGTAGATGTAAGTTTTATCCCCTATCTGGCCCTATCTTTAGTTTGTTAGTGTCTCGTCCGTTGCGTTGGACTATTTCACCTTGGTTGCTTGAAAAAGGATAATCTAATACAATGTGCTCTGAACGTTCAACCATTAATCCTATATCCTATATTACATAAGGTGTCTTTTCTTTGACAGTAGTTTTGGGTCTGCGTTGGTGGTTGGAGGTTAAGGGTTGTGGGTTGGAATGCTACGCATCAATCTCATTAATGAAAATTAATGGGATGGATGATGGATGATAAATGTTTGGTCTTCCTCGCTGTCGCTTTCATTCTCGCTTTCACTATCTTTTTCATTACTTCTTATTCTTATAAAAACCCAAACATTAAAACGTTTCAGTTTCGATTGTTAAACTCCCGTGTTGTTCTCAACTTCATATTCAAAACATGTTGAAGCAAAATCTCTCATTGATTTTTGTATCGTATTTTCGATTATTGTTTCTAACAGATAGCGTTGTTACATTCTACCAGTTAGTTTAAACACCTCACCATCACCATAATAATGTGTAATTGTCCCATCCCAAGATGAAGTGAGGTCAATTAATTCTTTAATATCGTTTTCTACTGACAGGTCATCGGCAGTTTTATCAAGATCTATGTCATAATCCTCATGATCATCTTCATCATCATCTTTACAACTATCATCATAATCATAAGGTAATCCCCATTGGAAGTGGTTGATGAAATTGACTATTCGGTTTAAGTTATGTTTGTTGTTCATATAGGGATTAAGGTTTTTCCATATGATGGGGTAATCCATAAGTTTATTTTTCCCCATTCGGGTAGTGTGTAATTGCTTTTGTATTTGTTTTGGATTGCTTCGAGTGTGGGGTTGCGTTTTATTTTGTAAAGGTGTGGTTCTCCTAGCGGGAAGGATTGAATGTTCATAATGATTTCAGTCGGCATATTTTTCAACATCTTACCCTCACTCATTTTCTCTCTTACTACTTAAGGTGGCGCTTCTTTAAGTAGTTTTGGGTTATGATTGGCGGTGCTAGAATTGGGTGATGGGTTGAAGTCTAACGCATAATCACGCTCGTCGGTTTCTCATACATATTTCGGTGTCCCTGTGCTTTGAATAATTTGATTTACTACTAATGGTGCGTCCGCAGTCTGGGCAAGTGAATGGTATGTGTAGTTTTTGCTGGTAGCATTTGCTAAAGTAGTTTGGGTCTAGTGGTTTTTTGTTGTATGTTCCGTCGGGTTACCATCGTGTGTTTGTTTGGGGTGGCATTTCAGGAGTGTCGGACTGATGAAGTGCCTCTAGTATTTGGTCAAACACATCCTCGTCCATAGTGTGTTTTTTCTGTCCAAATAAAAATAGCAAATCATTTCTTAATTCTATACGGCGTCATTTCTTTAAGTCATTTTGGGTCTTGCGTTGAAAAAACTTGGGATAAAGAAAAAAAGCCTTTAACGAATGGGGATGCTTAATCCCTCATTCATTCATCATAAAACTGTGCGATGCTTACCCCCTCGCCCAACAGAAAAATCACCAAATGCTGTTCCTTCCACCAACCTGCCACGCAAATACACAACTGTTGTTCCCTCCACTTTGGCTTTTAATTTTCTAGGAATGGGTGTTTCCAAAAAAATGACCGTACCCCAAAATGGATGGTGAAAATAATGGAAAACCCTATTTCCAAATGGATGATTTGGGGGGTCCCTAATTTCTGGAAACACCCGAATTTTTGAAGGATGACATGAATGAAGGAGAGGCCGGCACGAGAACTACTAGAAACCCTGCCTTTTTACGTTTCAAGCTTTTCCACCTAAACCACGAACCCGAATACGGAAGCTTACAAATGACCTAGACAAAAACAAAAACACAATTTAAAAAAATCTTTCAATGGAGCGGTTCGCTGTGGGATATGCTTTGATGGAGCGGTTCGCTCCCCCACAGCACCCCAACCCTCATGCCACGACCCCCCCCATCAAAAGATGTTGGAGACGACGAACCTTCTGACAAGCAGGATACGAACGACGAACGAAAGGGAATATATATATATATATGTGATATTTTTATAGTCAAAAGTGAATCTAAATTGTGGATACAATATGATATAATGTCATAGGCTATACTTATTACAGTACATCTTATGACTTGTAATGACAATGCCAAGTGGATTGACTAACCCTGCCCACATGCTGTTTCACTGGAACCCTTCTCTACTTTAGCTTTCAAAGTTCTAACGACCAACCAGTCCAACTGCTGTTTCACTGGAACCCTTCTCTACTTCAACCGTCTGAACCCTGCTCCGAATATCCCAAGAAGGTCAAGGAATTGATGTCTTCACAACCTCGCTGCGAGTGGATTGAGCTTTCGGCATGAAGGAAAATCAAGGTGGAGAAACATCAACTGATGTGTCAATCTTTGAGACTGTTCAAGAAAGCGCACAGCTGAACCGTTTTTCACGAGACCTCGGATTTGTCTAGTGAGTCTAGTGCCTTTGTGGCACAAACTGTCCAAAAACCGCTGTTGTGTCTTGAAACAAGCATATGCTGAGATTGGGCTTGTTGTCTATCATGACACGTTTGGCACCGCCATGATTTACGGCAGAGATGGGGGACGCAGACCCACTGGAAATTTTCGAGTGGGTCTGCGTTCACCATCTCTGCCGCGAGGGCCGCGCCCCTTGCCATGGAATCAGTATCCTCTAGCAGCGCCTTGAGGTCGGTGGTGTTTAGAAAAGGTGCCAGGTCATAGTCAAACTCAGCACACCCCCCATCCTTCGCCAAATTGTCGGCACGCCAACAGTTCAAGAAAGCGCACAGCTGAACCGTTTTTCACGAGACCTCGGATTTGTCTAGTGAGTCTAGTGCCTTTGTGGCACAAACTGTCCAAAAACCGCTGTTGTGTCTTGAAACAAGCATATGCTGAGATTGGGCTTGTTGTCTATCATGACACGTTTGGCACCGCCATGATTTACGGCAGAGATGGGGAACACAGACCCACTGGAAATTTTTGAGTGGGTCTGCGTTCACCATCTCTGCCGCGAGGGCCGTGCCCCTTGCCATGGAATCAGTATCCTCTAGCAGCGCCTTGAGGTCGGTGGTGTTTAGAAAAGGTGCCAGGTCGTAGTGGCAGCAGAATGGCTCATGAGGACAGCTGGTAAAACGTATTTGCACTGTTCAAGGAGTCTTTGGAAAAGGACAATACCTGGATAGAGGGTAATACGGGCCATGCGCCGGTTCGTGATGCGTGGCCGGCTTCCACAAAATGCGTCGCCACATGTCCGTGCCCAAAGCTCAAGCAAAGCAAGCGACGCCAGACATGGAAAAGCAAGAACTCGAAAAGAGCGCGCTGACAAATGGCAATGTCTTGTTTCTATGCGCATGTGGAGGAATTTGCCTTGCTCCAGTCCTTGAACCAAAACATACCTCCCAACAAAACCAGGTTGATTCATAATCACCCATCAGGTTGGACTTTGATTAGTAGAAGGAGTGTCGATAAGATGTCCTAAATAATATCACATATATATATATATAGTTCCCATTTGACTAGTCAAGATCAAGATCCAATATTACCGACGCAAGGTAATGGACGCTCTCAAGTTTAAATGCCATACTCAAAACTGGGTGTCCCGACATATGCCGAAGATGATGCCAAAGAACACCAAGCAGTGCAAACAATCGGCAGAAACCAAACAAGTGCGTGCAAACCACAACGAGGAACAACCCTGAAACAAACCATTCAGAACGAGAAGCATAACAATCTATAATCCATAGTCACAGAACTACCACATAAAAGTCGAACAAAAGAGGCAAACAGAACAACACAAACAAAAGAAAACAGAAGATAGGAAAAATGAAAGAGAGTAAGAAAACAAGTAAAAAAAAAACGAAACAGGGTAGGATGAAAACTTAGGCAAAGAAAAAAACCCAAAACACCCTAACAAAATACAACAAAGGCAAGGAACAAAGATTGACAACAAACATAAAACCGCAACAAGCGGACATACAACCCACCTCACCCCAGCTGCCCCCTTTTATACATTTGTTTCCCCCCCACCGGAAAAAAAACTCATCTTCCAAGCCCAGGGTGGTGAAACCGAAATTCAACGAATTTTTTGGGGGCAACCCTCAACCTTCACCAACCCCTCCGCCACCTCTGAGATACCCATGTGCTCCGCAACGGCGGTGCAAGTACAGGCCTCGTTTGTTGCAGGGTTTTTTTCTTGTCATTTGTAAATTCCGATTTTTGTCCACAAGAAAAAGCGGGGAAAAATGGGAAGAGCCTCGTTTGAGGAAAATGCTTCGAAGATATCATTAAAACATATTAAAAATTAAAACATTCTTTTAAGATGATACTTATATAACGAAATTCCGTTTTTGTTGCAATTTTTGTTGCAGATTTGGAGGGTCATATCCACATCCATTGTGCTTTTTCTTGGTGAATGCTGAGACTGCAAAACACTGCCCGATGGCAGAGCTGAAGCCGTGAAGCCCTGCTTCTCTCACCAGGTGATTCAATTCGTGACCTTTTCATCCCCTAGTTGGAGGTCACTTAACCCCTTAAAAGGGTCACTTAACCATCCCAAAAAGGTCACTTTGAATCACCAGGTGTTTGCTTTTTGTGTGATTGGAGAAATCTAGAAACTTGGCTTCCAGGGGAAATCCAGAAAACCCATGTTTGTTGAACGGCTCCTGGGAGCAGGTTAGGAATTGAAGCGCGTTTTGCGTGGCTTTTTGTTACATGGGAGGAAGTATTCAGGAGGTTTGTCTTCTTGTAATTTAAGATCTTTTAAGAAAAAAATATGACAAAAGGTGGGTTTTCAAGCCTTTGTCAGAATTTCCCAATTTTCTCTTTTTATGATCTGGAAGATCATAAGAGATTCTGATTTGATGTTTTCGTAGGCCTGGGAGCTGTGGAGAGAACTCAAGGTCACTTCATGTATCTCAAAACCCTGAGAGCAGGCTAATCACTTGTACAAAAAATATATGCCGCATTTCACTTGTACTCATAGGATTGGGATCAATTGTACCTATGGATCACTCGGAAAGACACCAATGAATCCACCTGCAAAAGTTGGTTGACAAACGGTTTCATGGAACAGGCTCCCCTGGCATAGGAGAGCACTGGTGCATCCTGGAAACGTTGAAGAGACTGGAAGCGCGAGATTGGGGGCACTGGAGATAAGAGTGAGTACTGTACTTGTGGAAAGGGTGACTTCTTCAGTGGTGTAGAATTGAGAAGATGTGGAGATGCCAGATGTTGCCACTATTCCTATGTCTCTTGAAATCTTTTTAATTTTTTTGGGGAAGAGGACTGCTTTCACAGAATCTGTGCCAATCTAAAAATCACGACACCTCAAGTTTGGGATAATCAACTCTACCAAATGTTCTGTGAAAGCTGCCCGGTCCCTACAACCTCTGGGATATCCTTCCCACACTCCTGTTGTACTGGTCGGGGTCTCGGGGCTGCTCGTGGTGGTGCCACACGCACCTCCTGGGCTACTGATGGTGTTGAGAACTTCCAGTTTCACTGGGCATTTTTCAGGGGGGGTCTTCACCTCAATCACAAAAAATATTCACAATTACCCCCTTGTAATCACTGCTGTTGAGGCTGTTGATTGCTGTTGGTCGCTTGAGGATATAAGGATTAATTTATAATGTTCAAATTTTCTTTTTTAGGGCGTTTCGGCAGATTTTCAAGGGCAAACTGTCAAAAACTGGTTAAGTTTTTAGGGGGGGTATACCCAACAGGCATGTCTTAACAAACCCCTATTTATCATACTTGATATCACTAACTACTTAGTGTAAGTATCATTTCAGTGAATAAACTTTGACTTTCGCTGACCGGTACAAAGGGGCAAGTTGGACCCCCCAACCTCCACCTGTGCGACGGGGGCCGCCGCCTCGGCACGGACCTCACAGCTCCCAACATCGAGTCGTTGAGTCGCTAGGAAGGGGGGTACGTGAGGGGAGGGTGGTTGACAAGTCATGATATGTATATATATATACAAATATATATATATATATATATAAATATGTAGACATAATAATTGTCTGCTAGTTGGTGGTTGAACCAACCCCCTTGAAAAACATGAGTCAAAAGGGGGGTTCGTCTTCCCCAATTTTCGGGGTGAACATAAAAAATATTTGAAACCAACACCCAGTAAAATGGTGATGAACAATGATGAATCGGCCATGATACCTAGAAATTCTCACAAAATAGTGTTTTGACTATTTTATTTGAATGAATTTTTTGGGGTGTCTGCAAAAATCACATGCGTCCTTCCCATTGAAAAATTATTTCGTATCACTCAACCCTCACAAGGACTTCCTTCCATCCGCGACCTGCGCTGCCACTTGGGCTTGGCGTAATGCTGCAGGTGGTGGCTGTTTGGGATAGCCACCTACTGCAGGGGTGGCCTCCGTGGCTGCCAATTGGCTTGGGGAACATGGTGGAAATCCGCTACGTTGCGGGGGGGCTAGGCATAGGAATTCATAGTAGTTGATTGAAGGGGGTTGACTGATACAGTTGATGGTTACCTTGGCAAATTGTCCAAGATTTGGATATATGATCTATATGATCAACTACGATATGTGTTGGGGGCAATGTAAGGAGGATGGATCTAATTATGATGTGCCTGAAATTCATGGTGAACCTGTGATTCAACACGGCAAAGGGATACCCTGGACAAAATTAATATTATTAATCAACATCAATCATATGGTCACCTACTTGCACTTCCTTCATTATAGCTAAGCCATCGCAGCAGAAATCTCTTCTTGTTTACAGGTCGGCTGGAAACATTGAAGGCTATTGCCAGTAAAGCCAGGGCAGAGCCTGCAACAATGTTGACCTCTTCTTGGATTCTCCTCCGAAATGGTCCGAAATGGCGTACCCAGGTTTTTTTAAAAAAATCTGGGATGCTTAAATTGTTTCTGGGGGTCAAAATGCATATAACATCCCATTTTCATATCCAAATAGCTCTTCAGTAACAGCTTCCACCATCATTCACCATCACTCCCACAGGTGGACCTTGTTGCTCATGGCAGGATTGGTTACCTTGAGGGCACTGGCCTCCAAGTGTGTCAGAAGAGTGCTTGAGCTTCATTGCAACTTGCAAATGCAAGATGTCCATTGAAATCACAGGTTGGTTTAGTAAATAATGATATTTTGGAATTTAGTGCATATCTTCTTTGAGAAGGGACTCACTAAATTTCAAATTTGGTAGTATCTTCTTAAGATCTATATCTCAAATTTTGGTGTCAGCACTTTTCCGAGCCTCTACCGCTGCTCCCCAAAAAAAAACATCTGAATCAACCCAGCATGTGTTTGGAGTTTCCTCCCATCTTTGAATGTGAATTAACTCTGGATGAAGGAACCATAAGGAACCTATGTGCCAATGAAATGTGCTGGGAGCCAGGGATTCAGAAGTTAAATGAAGTCAAATGAGTACTACAAGGACCCCTGTACAAATGAACCAAACAAGGGGAACCCAAAAAAGGAAACAAACATTGGTTTACCATCCATTCACAAAAATCAGATCTATGAAATGCACGCTGAATGCAAGTACATCATCAACCCACTCTTTCAGAGAAAAAAAACTCCAAGCAAAGCCTTCTTTCAAAGGAAGACAAGTCTTCCTCTTTAATAACATAACTTAAAGGGACACATGTCAAGATCTTGGGGGACTATCTAGCTCCAACTTTCGGATCTCGGCTCCTTCCTATCGCTGAGGAGACTCAAATGTTCCGCACCTTCGCACTACTGCGCGCAATGCGTGCTTCAGTGGCCACCGCTGCGGCACCCCTGGCGATTGTTGCCGCAAGTGGGAGTCAAAACAATGAGGAAAAGGCAAAGGAAAGGGGATAATAATGGGATAATATCATGGCGCATGGCTACAAGTGGTTGATGAATCAAATTGAAGTGTGTCATTGTTCCTTACATGTGGTTATTTGGTGATACTTGATAAATGCAGTCAGTCTGTGTTAAATTACCTTAATGTTGGGATGGTGATTAATCCTTTGATCATGCGGTGTCGGAAAACATGTGTATATATTTTCTAACAGCACAAATGTGTATATACATTCGCGATGAAACCCACCCACAGGCGGCATATGGATGCATATGGTGATGTATATCTTACTTTCAACTTTTCCAATTGGCAACTCAGAGTTTGAAGCAGGATACACAAGAATTCTTACTCCAATTTACCCCTCCTTCACAACGCTTGCATCAGAATTCAGAACCTCTCTCACCAAGACCCAAAAAAATGAGCAGTTTTTCGTGGATGCTTCTCTTGTTTCGTTTGGCCATTTCTTTTTTCAACTTACAAACAGAGTGGGAAAAAGACAGATAGATAGATATCATATCACTTGGATATACCCGCCACCCAGTACCAGTGGCAAATAAAGGTTTTACAGGGATTCCGATTCCGTTCAAATGGAAATCATCTTGGTGGTGACTCTTACCGGGCGGGGGAGCATCCCAAAATATTCCAACTTCCTCCGATGGCCTCTCTTTTTCCTCTGACAACGGCGCCACCGCCGCTACAGCACGTCGCTGCTGCTGCTCCTCTACCAGCACCCTGCCATCAGAGCTCCATCAGTGAAGCTTCTACTATCTTACTACCAAATAAGTTTGACCAATGAAAAACCGCATTTTTCCACATTGCAAAGGTTTCCAAGGCCTGGCTTTCTCCACTTTTTGTTTTCCTTCTTCGTAGTTTCGCTTCAAAACTTTAATCTCATCCACTGAAAACCTCAACAGTTTGAAGCTTGGCACCGGAATTTGCTCCCGCAATCAGCGTGCAAAAAAACATGCCATGCCTTCGAGGCATCTTTCCGGGATTATCGGATTCAAACATGAACAAGTTGGAAGCAACTGCCCGTGGACCGCACATCTTCTTGCCTTTCTCCCAACCTAAGTCCGAGAAAAAGAAAACGTCTCTACACAGTGAAAAAACGAGAGAAAATGTGACTACTGTATTATAAATATCTAAATGTGATTGATGAATTAAATTCGATAGTCAATTTGACGCTCAAATCGCCATTCCTAGCCAAATGGGAAATGGAATCTGCACAAAGTATCTTCGAAATTCTTTAAAGATCAGAGGGCGAAAACCGATTGCAACAAGTTCTTTTAGAAGAAGTTCCTCGTATTCTGATCTTCTAATCACCCAGTTTTTTGGGTCTTTGAGTCGAAGATTTGGTTCCCATATCATAACATCCCGTTTTTACCTCAAATTTTCCCTCAACTGAGCCAACTCTACAAAAAATGCAAAAAATGCAGGCTCATAAAACCTGAGAAAGACACCCCCCCAAAAAAATGGGAGCTTTCGGCTATTTCGGAGTTCTGACAAACTCCCAATTCTCCGCAGGACATTGGTTGGGCTTTGGAACTTAAAACCTTCCCATTTTCCACCGAGCCAGCCGCGTTCATAGTTTTTGGTGGCTTCCTGCGGAAACGGTGATCATTGTGAGTGGCATATGTTTAAAAAGGTGTCTGTACTTGTGAATCTTGGATTATTATTTGAAGATGGTGAAACATCTCAACATTTCACCTACCAGCATTTGGTAATAACCGATACAATTTGGGATAATATCACTCGCCGAGTCAATGGTCGCAATATGACCCAGAAAAATGCAAGTTGCTTGGAAACAAAACTCTTCCCAAGTCATAATGTAAAATCATGCAAAACTACCCTGCAAATAAGCTGAAAATTTGGACATATGTTTTTACCATGGTTTTTCCTCAAAATTTTGGAACAAAAAATCTATCATCAAATCCTGTTTCCACCCGTTTGTGGTTGGAAATCCTCAAAGGCTTTCTCCGCCTTGGTGAGGTCTTGTTTGGCCTTAGCTCTCCGCTAAGTAAGCGGAAATCTCCAAGTCGAGGGGATTGAGTTTGGAACGCCCTGTTTTATGTTGAAATCAAAGGATACGAGTGGTTAATATTCCCTTGGGCCCCAACACCCATGAAAAATGAAGGTTTTAATCCCATATATTTTTTTATGTGTTTGACTCGTTTGGGCCATTCTGTTTGTTAAGTATTAAAGGTTTCAAGTTGAAGACATATTGTCAGATATGGAAATATATTATATGTACAGTACATTACATATTTTGCTGTATATATGTGTGACTCATAGGTGCGATACCTACCATACCACGCATGGCAGGCACTGCAATTGCAAAGAATTGAAACCCCTAGAGAGTGACATCTGCCATCCATCTAGAAGGTCACTTGTAATTGCACGGTCACTGAGCAAGTTGGTGGCTGGAATTTAGGACTGCACTTCCGGGTTGTGTCAAGAACCTTTGGGATGACTAGAGTACTTTGAAAACAGCTTTCAAAAAACAAAATATCCTTAAAACATGGATCCTGTCTGCAAATCTTACTTTTTCTATGTCTCTCCCTGTCTGTTGAATCATGCTCATGCGAAACATGTCATCAACATGCCATTACTTTGCCCCACCAACAAACCCAACGGTTTGGGAGCTTCCCAACCCGTCGCACATGCGCAGGATCTTCTTTTGACTGAGCTCCCTCAGGGATTGATAGCTTGAAAAGGTGATAGAAAAACCTACCTTTTTGGTATTTGTGCCATCTATTTGGAGCTTAGGGTACCTATAGAAGAGGATTTAGATGCTTTCATTTTGCAACTGCCAAAGAGTGATTGGCATTATTGGCACCTCACACTATTGTTTTTTCGTGGAATCTCTTCACCATGGCCAATCCCAAACCCCAAAAAGGTCACAGTTGGCGAATCGTGTGGCCAGGGTCTATGTCTATGTCATGTTAAATGTTAGTTGATTCAGTTGATTGATGTCTAGGTGGTGGTTTCAACCCATCTGAAACAAGTTTTTAGTCACATTGGATCATTTCCCCAGGAATCGGGGTGAAAATTAAAAAAGATGAAACCACCTAGATGTGGTTTCTTTGAAATATACACGTTCGCTTTCACTTTCCACCATCCCTTGTGACCAGCCTCTACACCACTTAGCAATTCTTGAAGTTTGTTTTTTTTGGCTTCCGCCCCTGGCGCGTGACGGAATACCATGGCCATGGAATGAGGACAATGGGCAATGCTGGGCTTGGAACACATGTCGCAAGGTCCGCATATATCATCATGATATTCATGATATTTTGATAACTCCTATCAGATCCTATCATATTCTATCAATAATGTCTAATCTCTCCATCCAGCGCCACCAGCCGTGGCTACAGAGCGGGCCACTATGTACGGCATCATCTTATTTTGTTGATTCATTTCATATCATCTCAGACATGACACCTCAACAAAGCAACCTTCAGTTGGAGGTTTTTTATGATCCAAAAACCCACCTTTCAGACACCAAAGGTGAATCCATCCCCACAAGCACCGCCTTTGGTGGTATCATCAATGGACTTGAGCTGCACTTGGAGAAACCTCGGGAGAATGGACGATTTAAGGTTTTCCTGCCAACTTGCCACCGTCATCCCAAGCTGAAGGAAGCAAGCATCAAACACAGCAGGCTTGAAAGCCAAGACTTTCGGGCTCTGTTCTGTTATCCTTGTCTTCCCGCACTTCTCGTCCTGTTTGAATTGCTTCGATTCTCTTCATTTGCTGTGTTCTTTTCTCCGCGTTCTCGGTTTGTGCTTCCTAATCTTCTTGTGTGTTGCTTCTTGTCTGTAATTTGTTGCTAGTTGCTTTGTGTTGCGAGGGATGTCAAAAAAGAAGCAGGGCCCCGAAGGAGTATCTTCGAATTGGATCATCTCCTCAACAAAAAATACAACATGCTTGGAACTGCCATTTGGATATGGCTATTTAATATACGTATACATTATAGGTACAGGCTGTTCTTACCATGATTACCTTCACTGGAACTAATATATCAATTTTCAGGGGTCCTCCCTCACTTAGTTCCAGGACTGGTGAAGAACCTGAGTCATAAATCATGATACCTTGTGGCAATCTAACATTGCAATGGAAGCAATTTCTGCATGTCGTTGCATTTCCTCTTCAAAAAATAGAGTCTAGAGCTTCAGCTTCTCCATATCATTCATCATTCTTACTTTTAACCAACAAAAAAGGATCTTAAGATCATCAGAATCCCATCAATGGAAAAGCAGTTTCGCATCCGATCTGGGGATCCATAACTCCTTTGCAACTTTCTTTTCAAAAGAGGCGAGACCCGTGCTGGCGCCCTGCGAGGCCACTGGACGATAGCCGCATGGCCCCTGGTGGTTACTGACAGCTGTTACTTGGTTTGGGGTAGGGCCCTGATAGAATGAATCTGTGTTGGAACCTCTTGAATGGCAAACCAGGTCTTGAACTAAATGGGGTGTTGGTGTCATCATGTATTGAGCACATTCTGACATGTATGTAGAAAGAGTTTGCTTGACAAATATACAACTGTTCTCGCATCCCCTGCATCAATGTACCAACAACAACCATCTCTGGAAAAAAGTGCGATGTTCCAAATTTAGCATCCCATTGCCCTCCCCCAAAACAAAATCTATTAATTAACAGCATTTTCCCAAAATTTTGTTATATTAGTTATCTTGGTTATGGATTTTTGTTCACAAAAAAACAAAAAAAAACACCTTCCAAACACCGTCAGGTTAGCGCGGTTGACGCTCCACCTGCAACTCGTCGAATAAGGCTTTCTTCACCTCCACCTCCGTCGCCAGGATCGCCGCCTGGAAAAAAGGAGGGGGTAACCGGAGAACCAAACGGTTTTCATAAGCCCTGTTTATAAGGCCGGCTATTTCTGGGGTGGTATGTTTTGGGGGGGATAGATTGACTAGCCATCAATGCCATCAAAGGAAACGGGAATTTTACAATTAAAAAAGAGGATTTATGGGAAGGAACTTTTACAAAAAAAGTGGCAGGAGATTTTTGAAGTGCCGTATTGGATCTACCCCTCACCCAAGATGCAATTGTCAACACCAGGATGACATTACACATTTTTGGTGCGGGTATCTCTAAAAGCCTTCATTTGCCACTGCTACGAGGTAGTAAGAAGGGTCCAAGCACCATATTTAGTTGGTTTGACCCTGGCTTGGGGTTATGGGTTGAGCGGAGTTCAGTCTTGCAATGTTAAGTGTGGCCAACCCAACTCGAGGAGGCAAAATCAGGTTCGGATCCTTTTACAGTAATAGTGGGTGAACAAACAAGGTGCGATTTTTTTTGAAAACACTGCATGCTACCATATATGTATGTCAGTATGTCACTTAATTACCCAATATGTCATCTTATAATATCTAAGCTCTCATCTTTCATGGCGCCACTAGGGCCACTAGGGGCATCATCAAAGTGTCACTTATAAAAAAAACAGCACTCCCTCGGCGTTGTTTTTTTTGGTAACCTGCTCGTCATCGGGGCTCTTAACGCCTTTGATGTGTTCGACCTCAATCATGTTAATGGCATCCGGTCAGCCCAAGGGGGAAATGATGATATGCATATTTGTATATATATATATATTACAGAATATCTATATATATATATTATATTATATATGCATATATATATATATATAGGGCCCCCCCCCGAAGACTGACATGACTATGGAAAAACGACCATTTTGAAGATGTATCTCTCATTAAACATTGTGATGTTCCAGCTGGCTATGTCAGTTTGCTGAAGGTTGATTTATCTATATCATCTGTCTATAGTTGAGTATTCTGGAGGTCCCATTCCAAAATCAGGACATCATCTCAGGAGTTAAAATCAGACTCAAATCCATTCCAAATATGTTCACATGTTTTTGGTGTTTATATTGATCCCAAATTGGAAAAGCTGAGTCTTTTTTCCAAAAACAAAAATATTCCAAAAGGTGGTTCTTCCTGGTGTTTCTTTGTATGTCTAAGAAACCTCCTTCAGGCGTCCAATGAGCCCCGCTAGCGACAACTCACTGATGGAGGGTGCCATGGCCGCAGGGTTGGGGCCGTTGAGCTCCAGGAATCGTAGCAGCCGTGGCATTTTGTTGGTTGATTTTACAGTTTCAAACATGGCGACCTCCTGGTTGGTTGGAAGATAACTTCTTTTTTTCTGGTGGGAGCAGGAGTTCTAAAGGATAGGGCTCATAAGTTTCAAGCGGCTATACTGTAGTTGGAGTCATTTGCTGGATTTGTTTGGAAACTCAGGTGCTTTGAGTTTTGCTCGTACATCAAGTGCTCAAAATCAAATTGATTTTTGCTTCCAGCGGTTTTTCCCATTGAAAATGAAAGCTAAATGACAATGAGGAACGGATCATACCTCAATGTACCGAAAGGAGGGCTGCCTACTGCATCCGATTTTGTAGCGACTTGAGCCTTGCAAAGCACCAAAAGCAAACCAAAACTCAGGACCTGCAAATCTGACAGGTAACGGTGGCAAACTTGTGTCACAAAAGCTGTTTGTCTTCTGCGTTGCTTGGGAAAAATGAGAAACAATGTCAATTTCAACATGAATTGTGCATATGCCGTGTTCCAAAAAATTATACTTTGAAGCATCTCATAGGCCAGGAGAGGCTTGGAAATATCAGCCAACGGATGCCAATGCTGCTACATCTAGAATACACAGTCAACCTACAGTTCAAGGCTTTGATATCTCCATTTGTGGTTCTCAATCATCTGCAAGATGATCAAAAAGTGTTCAATGACCATCCACATTTTCTGGGGTGAACTAGCGAACCTCCAACAGCTTGTTGAAGAATTGCAGCTTTCTACGCTCCCATGACAAATATCTGATGATTCAATTGCAAAGTTGCCAAGTGGTGAGTGTGTCTATCATTCATTAATACCAAAACCCCGTCTTATCTCCCGGTCAGTCATCTATTCATCCCCGAATCTGGCTCTGAAATTCTGAACATCACCTGTGGAAACCTGATTTTTGGAACTTGCAATCGACTGATGCCCATTTCAAGCATTTTCTAGCCACAAGGTATATTCATAAATATATGTGCGTAAATATGTATATACGTATATATGTATCTATATCAATCTATACAATCACATAACAATTTGAATATCAACAACAAATCTTCTCCTCAAAAAAAACACTCCATCTTTTTTTCTTTGCGCCCTTGGCTCATCTAGATCTAGGGAGAGCTCTTGTGGACTCCCCTATGTTTTTTCAACCGGAACGAAGCGCTGACATCAACAAGAGAAGCTGGGCAACCAGCCTGGCGCATTTGAATCACCTGCAGGGATGCGAAAATAATCAGCAGCGCACCAGCAGGATGTTGTATGTGTAATCATTTATCCAATAATTACCTAATTACCCTCCCGAAGTTTAACAGCTTGCCCCTGAAAAATGGTGGTTGGAAGATTCCTTTCCTATTGGGAAGGTCACTTTTCAGGGGTTATGTTAAACTTTGGGAGGGTAGATGTCATCTTTATTCAGGACCAATCTTACTGAAATGTTGCAATAGGATTCAACACTCAATTAACAACTCTTAAAAAACACACATCCCTTTTGTGATTGACTTGAGCTACATCTCGGACTTCTAACCTACATAATATTGCTTGAAAGACATCTGGAAATATCGAAAGGTTATGACAGGTTGACCGTGTAATGTGAAATGATGGTAATGTTCAATGTGGACTCGCGTCTTGCAAAAAACAATAAGAACATGATAGGAAATACGTGAAGGTATGGGCCTATATAATCATAAACATTATAAACAAACAGATATACAGTATCACATAGTATCGATGCAGATGTAAAAAAAAATTGCCCTGAAATCATCGAACACATCGAAAACCCCAAGTTGATTCGGATGATGACTTTAATCTCCACCTCGTCGGCTGTAACCACTAAAGCCTTCCTGAGGAATCGCAGCATCTGGAGGCTCCTCACTCGGCACCTGGATTCCACCCACCATTTATATATATTTGAAAGGATGGGTTTTTAACTTCTAAATCCAGCAAATCATGGGATAAAAGGGGGTGGGGGTTTTGACATCTGTTTTTTTTTTCCCCACTGGCGCGCTGTTGGTTTATTCTGGCCAATCCAAAGGTCATGTTCGAAATGTGATTCAAGAAAGTTGAGGCTTTTCCAACAGCATTTTTGGGGTGAGGCCAAAGGTCACTAGAACTTATTGTGGCTAATCAACCAACACCCGCCAAACGTACCCCCCCTCAGAAATAAGGGTTCTTATTAAGGGAAACCTATGGTTACTAAGCCCTCAATAAGGGCCTTATTTCTGTGAGGGGGGTTATGTTGGGGGGGTGGTTGACAAAAGCAAAAGGCAGGCCATGGATTCAAACGGAACTTCCTGCAAAAAATAAGTTGTTTGACAAGATTTGTCAAACACAAATATTCAAGAAGCAAAGATTTCAATTGCCATGCTAGCTATCTCAATCGTCCAAAAGAAAAAGGCCTGACTGATTGCATCAAACATGACTCCGACTCAAAACAGGTCAAGCATGCCCATGGCATAATTCTACATGTATATACATATATGTGGGAGGGACCTTCCGGTCTTATACGAACGAATACATATATGTGCTGTAACACCTGGCTCATCACTACAAAAACTAATCATGGGCCAAGCAACAAAATCAATCCAATAATCGGTCCACAAATGAGATATAGAAATGCCAAAACTCCCTTTCTCAGTGTACATTGGTCTTTTACAATCAGTTCAAACCTACTTTCGTGAACTTTGTACACAGTCTTTTAGACAATGATTTCCATCCAGTTTGGTATGGGGACTTTATTTACTGCCCATGCTTCAAACCACCAGAATGATTTGACGTCATGAATAATTGCTTTGGTTCCAAACATTTCCAAGCATGTCCAGTACCTTCTTTCCCCTTCATCCTGTTCATTTCCTTCTGTGTCATTTGTTGACAGATTCCCCACATCCAAAAACAACAAAGTGACTAGTAATTAGCTACAGGGTACCAAAAAGTCTTTGATCTTTGGGGGGGTTCGTCTTGTTTATTGTCATTGCCTTTCCTTCTTTTTAATTCAATTGCCCTCATGTCCAA